>RHLP01000670.1:0-50715 GCA_003719405.1 Aspergillus incahuasiensis
CCTAAATAGGTTAGAGGGTGTGGCAGGAGCAATCAGGGGGTGTGGCAGCAGTAATAGGGGTATGGTAGTTATTAAATTAGTATATTTATAGCTAGTATAGATTAGTTAGGTTATATAACTACCAAGCCTAGGGAACCCCTATCTATGGGAGGCCACCTCACACCTTTATGTATCTAGTACCTACCTCACTAGGAATCAAGGCCTACATACATACAGATATACATAACCTCTTCAATAGCTCTGAGAGGGCGATTGCGGTGCCTAGGCCGCCGGGGCCGCCGCCGATTATGGCGATGGATATGCGTGCTGGTGCTGGCATTGTTTCAGGGGGATTGGGATGGTGGCGTGTAGGCTGACTGCGCGCGGTCAGGGTTTATAAGGGGGATTGCGGTGCAGGGGCACGCCATCTCGTTCATGTATTTGCAATGGATGTTTGGGTGGGCTGATTGGATGCGCTGGATGGTGATTGCGACATAGTTGGAGACTTTCCCTTCCATCTTACATTGCCGTTTCTGCGTCTTATCACCGCCGGCCAGGGATCCTAATCCAAGGGCTCCGATGAGTGTCACGCTACTCACTGTTGCTCTAAGAGAGCTGCAATATTTGTCGATACTATAATAGGTATAGAAGTAGTTGTTTGTTGCATACAAATGCTACCTAGACTCAAGACTGTGTTGGCTGTCCGGAACAGAAAGTATCAAGACGGGGTGCATTCGAACAGAAGGGAAGCATTATGATGCAGCCCTATGAATATTGTAGCGTCTTGAAGTGATTCCCACATATTTCCGAGCTCTCCTGCTTTTGTAGCGAGAACCCCTGTTCCCATAATTCAGATTGTCGCGCAACTGGGTGATCCTAAAATCCAGCCCTTGCTCAAATTCCCAGTGCGTGAAATCATCTCCCAAAGATAGTGCACTCAGTCCGGATCGGAGATTTATGTGAGGGTATATTCTGTTTTGATTCGTGATTTGAGAGACATCAACAATTCGTGAATCCTCTTCTGACCAGTCTGACTGAGACTGAACCGCTTCCTCGGGGTTCTTTGCCATGCATTCTAGGATCTCGCGTTCACGTTTTTCAAGTAACTTGATCAAGTTTGCTACCGTTTCGAGAACCACTCCAGGTGGGTTCGTACTAGCAGGATCAATGGAGCACGCAGGTGTCGCTTGTCGAGATGTCTGAGGAGTTGTCGCCGAAGGAGGAGTTGCGGAATATATTGTTTGAGGAGACGTCGCTATAGCAGGTGTCAGTGCAGGAGAAAGCACTGCAGAGGGTGCAGGAGGTATCACTGGAGGAAATGTTACTTGGGGAGCATCCCGGTCATCGGGAAGGCCCAGGGTGTATATAGAGTCCAATCCTGAGCGCGTAAGAGCGAGCTTAGTGACTCAAGGGCGGTCTTGAGCTCCTCGCGGTGTTGTAAAAGAAGGCCTTCTCTGTGTGCTTCCTGTATGGTGGAAACCGCTTCCAGAATCGTCTGCAGAGAGCTCATCTTTGGTTTAGGTCTCGGGACAGTGAAGAGGCAGGAAGGCAATAAATTTGTATTCAAAACCCAACACAATGGCCCTGACCGTGCTGCGGTCCAACTCAGCGATCTTTGAGTATGAAAAGTAAGGAATCCGTACTAAAGCAGATGGATGGACCGCGGCGCGGTCCATCCCAGGGGGTGACTGTGTGATGAAGGAATGTGGCTGCAGAAAAAGGCCAATTAGTTGGTTCAACAACATTGAGTACTCCGTAAGCGCCGCAGTCGATTTGTTAACCGTGGCGCCCAGCGTTCATCACTCATGGCCAATGGATCCTGCTATGCCCGTTGGCCAATCGCTGCCAGGCTCATATGCGGAGGATGATAGTTGCGACCAAACCATATCTCGTATGGATTTCAAAGTAGTCATGGGACAAGCTCTTGGAATATGATCTTCAAGCTCGACAGAGAGGTTGTGTCAAGAGTAGTTCGCGGTCAGAACCCAGACCGACGACTGTTCGTTTATAAAAGCCGGGTAGCCACGTTGCAGGCATGGATATATATCCCAACAAAGTCAAGGAGAACATAGCATTGCCTTACCTCTTCCTGCAACAAAACCATCCCAATACCTTGTCACTACCATCAACCCCCTCATACCTTGCCAAAGATGAACTGTCCCAGATGCGGAAAGGGCAATGTGACCAAAAGAGATCGATGTGAATACTGCAGTGCCGAGCTTCCCAGAGCTATGAAACAGTAGGGTAGTCGGTAAGACACCCTGTCCCTACCTAGACGCAACTGCTAGAAGTTCAGCAGATGCAGCGGCACCTACGAGACTCATAACCATGATGCGCCACGGCACTGTTTCAAGGGGTTTCGGCTATGGTTTCTTTGTATTGGATGCTACCTATCAAACGCGCGTCAATCTGTCGCTCTTTTCTCCTTGCCACTGCTCTTAGTTGGTGCCCTTCAGCAGTTCCATGCCTCTTTCGCTTAGATTGGGATACCTGGAAAGGGCATAGAAATCCAACCAGAACTTGCGAGCATCACTGTGATCAGGCATGTATTGCTGTAGCAGATTCTTCCACTCCTTGTCCTCGTTGCCCAAGCCAATCCCAGCACAGGTAAACTCCCACCAGACAGGGAAATACCCCGAAGACTCCCAGTCAAGGATACCCGTAACACGACCATTGTCGACCATGACATTGACGAAAGTAAGGTCTCCATGCGTGAAGGTATATGGTGCAGCGGATGGCATGCGTTCTCTCAGCCTCAGGCAGACGTCTTCAGGGACCCCCTTAAGAGCCTGTTTCATCTCCGACCACAGTTCATCATCGCAAGACAAGGGGCCATGGGGCAGGCCGTAGCCGGTGGGAAACAGGGACGCCGAGTAAATCGGTTGATTGTTGGGCCCTTGCATCATGTTGGAGTGGAGCGTGCGCAGCTGTATCAGGTAGTCCGCTGTCTGTTTTGCAATACTGTTCCTCTCAACCTCTGGCAGGTTGTTCCAGATCTCACTCAAAGGCTTCCCGGGTATTTGCTCCATAAAGACAAAGGCGCGGCCGTTCTCTTCCCAGCTGCAGACAACGGTAGGTACGGGGATCGAGGTGTGCTCCTTCAGGAAGCTTAGATTCAGGGATTCGTAGTTTGGAGGCTGACTGGAACGCTCTTTCAAGATGTAGCGCGAGCCCAAGGACCAAACTCCGCGGTCGCTCATGCTGTAGAACAGCTTCACGTTGCTGTGGTAGCGACAGTTTTCTTGCCGGTTTGCTGTCCAAGTGCACGCCGAGCAAGGCGTCGAGGAGTTCATATTGAGGATGATTCAAGTAGAGTGGGATCTTTGTGGAAGTAAGCTCAAGAATGTGTCAGTGGTGTTGGTGAGATTGAAGGGGGGTGGCTGGAGGGCCCGCGCTTACACCTTGTGGAAGAGGTCAGGTGACTTGTATTTCTTAATAGTCGGTGTTTACCCCGTCTAGGATGATCAGAGAACACAATAATGCGGGCTTATAAACTACTACCGATTGCTCTTCTACCATACTGGTATACCCCGAGGCCCACGTGCAGCCCTACTATCTCAGGCTGTCAGCTACGCTTTCCACCCCCCACACGTAGTGGTTGTTTGGTTCTTGCGCTTATTATGTCCGGTCTGACTCCCCCGATTCTTATTTAAGGCTAAGAATGCCTGCGGAAAATGACGTTCAGCTGTAGGATCCTAGGTATGGAGGCTAGTCCCTTTTGGGTAACTTAGATGTTGAACAAATAAGATCAGGGCTCCAGCTCCATCATCCTGGGGCTGAAAAGTGGGTATAATCTTGAATTGTATAAGATCGATGCTTGCTAAAATGAATGCTTGCCATGGGTGCCTGTATGATACACTATAAAGCGCAGCAAATCTGCTTTGTTCTGCATCACCAACCTCCCCTCCATCTCTGGCAGTCCAATTCTCCCACCACAAGCGCAACCATGAGACTGTTTTCTTCAACCACCTTATTTCCTACCCTTGCCTCCACGGCGCTAGCCTCACCCTCGGTTACCATCGAAGCAGGCTCCCTCACTGGTGGACAGTGCAGCGACGGGAAAGACGCAGTCTACTACAAAGGTATCCCATTCGCAGAGCCCCCGGTGAGAGAATTGCGCTTCGAGCCTCCGAAGGCGTACAGCAGCATGTATCCAGAGGGAAGCCTCAATGCCACGGCCTCTGCCCCGGCTTGTATTCAGTTCGGCAGCTCGACTGTGCCGCCAGGAGAAAAGTCCGAAGACTGGTACGAGCCCTAAAGACTGTTCAGTTGGACTAATGCGCTGAGAACACCGCCAGCCTTTATCTGGACCTCTGGGCCCCGGCTAGCGCAACACAGGACTCCCGCCTCCCGGTTAAGGTATGGATCTTTGGCGGCTCCGACACAGAGGGCGGCACCTCCTACCCGCTGTATGACGGCTGCAATCTGGCGGAGACGGGGGCAGTTGTTGTGGCTCTGAACTACCGGCTCGGTCCGCTCGGGTATCTGGCGCTTGAGAGTGCCGGCATCCATGGGAATCAGGGGATCCAGGATCTGATTCTGGGATTTGAGTGGGTGCAGCAGAGCATCTCTGCTTTTGGCGGCGACCCGGTATGTCTGCTGTGTGGATCTGACTTGGCCATGCGTTGCCATCGGAGTATTTGCTAATGGACTACAATTGTGTTTTACAGGATAAAGTGGTTGCCTTTGGACAATCGGCTGGTGCTACGGACCTCTATGCTCTGGCCTCTCTGTCCCAGGCGCCGTCTTTGTTCAGAAGCGCCATTATCGAATCAATTGCTTTGCCCCAATTAACATCAAACTCTGTTGCCCAGAAGCTCGGCGCTTCCTTTGCAAAGACACTTGGATGCAATAGCAATAACGTGAGTTGAACAGTACCCCGGCCGTGTGTCATTTTCCCTGCTATGTGCTGACGAAGTCTCTCTGCAGAAATCATGCCTCCAATCTGTCTCGACCAGCGATCTGCAAAAGGCATCGGAGTCTGATCCTTATCTGGCGTCGGGAAGCTATAGCCCTGGGATTGCCAATAGGCAGACACCGAAATGGTGGCCGATTGTCGACGGGGCTGTGATCAAGGAGAATCCTCTTGATCGTGGATCCCAAGTCCCAACCATCTTTGGATTCAGTAAGTACACGCCACCTTCCATTTCCCGATGTCCTAAAGCGACGGAGCGCTTGCTAACCTTGGCTCAAAACCGCCAGACCAACAAGAAGGCACGCTCGACGCCATCTCAAGCTACAACTCCCCGTCGACCATCGCAACCCTCACAGCAGCAGACTACACCACATTCCTCGAATCCAACTTCGGCTCCGTCATCGCTCAGATCGTCTCAGAGTACTACCCCCTACCGCAATTCGAATCCGCCGTCACAGCCCTCGGGCTAACGGCCGGGTCCGGCGTCTTCGAGGCCATCGCACACATCCTCACAGACGCACACTTCAAATGCCCAACCTACCAGAGCGCGCTGGCAACCGCACGCAACGCGAACAGCTCCGCCTGGGTGTACGAGTTCACGCACAACAACACCTGCGCGTGGCTGGACACGCTGGTCCCCATCTCCAACAACCTGGCATTCCTAGGCGCCGCGCATACAGCCGAGATCCCGTATGTGCTGGGGAACCTGGACTTCGACTACACCGGCGAAGGGGTAAACTATACATGCAGTGCGTCCGGCGCCGAGCGGTCCCTCAGCGCGGACATGATTGCGCTGTGGACTGCGATGGCGGAACAGGGCCGCCCGGTCACTACGGGGCCCAAGGTGGTCCAGTGGCCGCAGTTCAGCGTCACCGCGACGGGCGCGAATACGCCCGGGATGATCTTTGCGAATGAGAGTGCGGCGGGCACGATTGACTTTTCGGTTTGTAGGTTGTGGGCCCGGATTAGTGCGATGCTTGATGGGGATGGGAAGGGCACGGCGTCGATTTCGGCTGCACCGAGTAGCAGTGGCAGTGCCCTTCTGTCTCCTACGGCTTCGCCTACCGGTACTCTGCCGTTTGAAGGTGGCGCGGTTTCGGTTTCAGGGTTGCTTGGAGGGTTAAATTTTGTGAGTGCGTTGGGGGTGGTTATTGCTGTATTTGCCTTAGGATAGGACGGTAGTTTGGCAAGCTGTATTGATTTCATTATGAAAGGAGGCTTGCCGTATGTTTAGTAAAGTTCTCTTAGGTCAATACACAAGGAATCAGTCAATATCACAGGACTTTGTACAACGCCGGGGCTATTAACCTTTGTATTATTATAGAATTCACACAGTGCTATGATCAAGACCTTAATCTCTACTTCCTACCTCCTACGCTTTTGCAGATGCCAAGATAGAAACAGTCAAATTGTCCTATTATGGGCGGCATCACTGAACAGGAGTAAGGCTGCGGTTGGCCGCTGGCTACCACTTACTGCTTACTAGCCCCGAGTTGACCTAGAGCAAGGGATGAAATCGGTCGAACACCAGCCTCATGGGCCGGAGGAAATGGGTATGATAATGTGGCAAAGATAGAAGAAGATCATTATTTCTCTACTGGACTCCGTGCCACTAATTTATAGACTATTGAGTTCCGTCAACGAACAGAACTTGGGATAAGCACAAACAAAAGAATCCTCCTATTTAGGTTAACGCCTCCGGTATGTCAGAACTCTCTTGTTGCATGTATACATTCAGTGCGTGGCAGCCTAGTGTCATGAATATAATGCATGAAAGCTGTGGCTGTGGTGAATACGTCTCTATCCTGCCAAGGTAAATACATCATCAATTTTAAAACGACCATATCCAAGTTGTTCTCTCTTATCTAGTGTAATCACCCCTATAGCTTTATCTATTAGTCTAGCGGTGATAAGAACAAGCTGGAGCTGTCGAGGCGTTCTTACTTCACGCACTTAGCCTTGCTTTAAGCCCCAACACATGCATATTTCCCTTACATACCATGCTCAGCCAGTCGGCATCCAGCTTCGCGTTCTTGAGGGGATATACTCCGCCTGCTTGGGGGTGGGCACCTCTCTAGGCATCGTCGCGATTGTACCCTTTTGTATTCAAAGCTTCATGCGCATAAGATTATCTCACATGCCAGCACTCGCACGTCTGCTGGCCTCATCCAAATGGAATCAACATGCTATCAACAAAGATGGGTGGATTTCTTCCTGCTTCGCAATCCATAACAGTACTAGAATATTGCCCTGCGCAATCGAAACTGAGCATTGCTAACTCTACCATTAGCTAGAATTCAAACGATCACAGAGTGTCGAAAGCGGTTGGCGCCGATACCTGAGCTCGAGGAACGAAGGAAACGCCAAAGCCAACAATCGGACCCCTCAGACCTTATTTTGGCTGGCCTCCAAGACATCAATCCTTCAGAGCATCCGTTCTTCTTTGGCCCACAAACAGATACCTCCTTCACAGTATTTAGTCCTTCGGCGCAAGGCCATCCTCTCGCGCAGCCCTATCTTGACGGCGCGTCACATGTTTTATCCTCATTCGAACTGCCAACGGCACAGATACCAGCGGCGGTACATAGCTGTATCACCGGTATTCCAAGCACGGATGCCTTTGAATGAGATCCATATAATGTGTCGTCTGATTTCCTTCCGTCCTTGTTATTTATTCTCCGTCAAGGCAGCCAATATAATATCCCAACCGTTCCCAAAGATCTGCTGGCCCTCCTCTGTATAGTAGCAGGTCTCCAGGGGTAGGGGCTCGCCGGACCTGAGTTTTGGTGTTCCATTCAACGGGATCATGAGTAGACGCTTCGTAGGATTGTGGATATTCGCACCGTTGACGAAATGGAAGGCATTGCAGTTGACCACCTAGCCGAGTTAGAATAACATGGATGAATATCATTGCACTCACTTTAAACTCGCTGCTCATGGCCGCGTTCAGCAACTCGATCTCTGTATCCAGCTCCGTACCTCCATACTTCCACCCGCCCGGCCGTCTTTCCTCTATGACGATCTTCTCATCCTGGATCAGAGTTTTAATTCTGATGACGATGTCCTTTGCTGGTCCAGAGATTTCCCGCCGTTGAAGAGCCATGTTGTCGTGGCTGATGCTTGAAAGGAAGGAAGAGGAGGGGGCGGGGGACCGCGGGGCTTCTGGATGCCCAAATCACGTGGAGTAACTATTTCCACTATCGAGCGACCTGCAGGTGCTAGACTCAACGGAGTAATTACCATGGCTGACCGAGGCTACGGCCGTGGGCATACCAAGTAGGGTAGTGTACGGAGCTACCAGGACGGATCCCACCTCAGAGTAGATATCTTGTGTACCTCTGGGACCGGTGGGGATCGTCCCGAGTACTATACTAGGGTAGTGATGTTGGTTGGTTGCGAAGCAAGAGGAACCAAACCCAAATGTAGATCTATAGGAGGATCTATGATCTTTGACATCCCAAAGCTGGATAGTCACGACAGAGCAAACATATATAAAACTGCGTTCGATCTAAGCCCACGGCTATGTGACTGGCCTCAATTATCCTTATAAATAGAAGGTTCGACCCATCCTTGTTGAAGGTACGGAGTTGCAAGAGTGCCGCAATCTTCAGACTCAACATGCTATCCTTTCGCAGTCTCTTCCAATCCTGGTTCTCATGCCTTTCCCTCCCAGACAAGAGCTCACCGGATCCCGAAAGCAATATCGCCTTCAATTCCCCATCTCCACCACCAATCCCCTCCGACCCTACCGGGGCTGGCCTATGCGGTGAGGTATGTACCAGCAAGACTTCCAGTGACATGCAAGCTCTGACATAGCATCCTTGCTATGTTTCATCTCATGGAATCAGGCATATATATCATTATTATCATGGGTCTCATCAATATGACTGAACCTAGTCTGCCAACGGACGTAGTATTTCATCACGTATCCAAGGCCAGTACACTTGAATAGCGTATTCCCCAATCCTTCTGACCAGGTCACGGACCTTGAGTATGCCATATATTGTGCGAGTATCCGTAACAACGGCACTGACCGGGCCGACCACGTGCTGATCATAGACGAGTCTTAGCATTCGAGAGATCGCCAGGGAGATTTGACATGCAAGGGATAGTCTTACCACTTCATTGCCAACTTTGTACGCTAGATAGAGATACCAGTCATGTCCAATGATAGTAAGACCAATGCTCGGGAGAAGCCAATCAGCAGAATCCTTGCCGTCGCCTCGTACCTGCTCTCCTAGTTGCCGGGTTTTCTCTAAGCCGGCTGCAAGCCAGATGGCGAGCTGCGCAAGCGCTTCCTTCTTGCTCCCTTCGTCTGATTTGACCTCCATACCCGAGAATAATAGTATTCTCTTGGTAAAGGCATCCGTCGTTTGGCTGAGCTGGTAGCCATGCCCGCCAAGGCTTAACTTGTCGTAGAACTCGCGCACCAGGGGCTCACGGCACGTGAACGAGAGGGCATAGTCAGCCTTCTTGCTAATCTTGCTCAGAGCGTTCTTAGATCTTGGGAGAAGGCCCGAGTCAATCTGTTGTGACTGCCTTTCCGGTAATGCCTGGTTAGATTGGTTACTTCAATAGACAACCAGAGAGCTTACACGCTTATAAGCTGCAACAACTGAAGCCCTTTGATTGAGGAATTCAGAATAGGCTGTACCACGTCTAGACACCATGCATTCTCATCTTTACCATAGATATCGCATTGTCGTGCATCAAAACATATTGTTTGCAGATCCGTCCAAAGCTCATCAAGGGCAGCATCGGACAGGTGTTAGAGTCGGAATACGCCGACTGGGGGATTTCATCGGCGGAGATGGGATCAAAGGCCCGGATGCGCGACTGGTATACTACTGGTAAGCAGATGCGCACAGCCATGACAATAGCGTACCTCAAGCGCCCGGGGGATGATGTTGAGTCCAAACCCCTCCGTTAAACACTTCCTCAGCGTGATGACCGACTCTGGCGTCGTGCTTGATGCAAGAGGCCCACAGACAACTGGGGGATCCGCAAGGCGGAGCTGATTCAAGATATCTCTCGTCGGGCTGACCTGCCGCGACGTAGTGGTCGTGGAACGAAGCGAGACTTCTGAAGTGATAGTGCGATCATCCATTCGGGGCCTTTCGGATGGGCTTGAATCTCGTGCTGATATGGATGCCATTGATGCGCGCCTCTTACGACGATAGTTACTTATCGCAGGCAACGGGCTGGGAAGGGTGGAAGGGGGTGTTGGAGCCGCAGAAGCGTCTGATAACTGGTCCAGCCAGTTTTCAATGTCCTGGAAGGAAGATCCTGACATGGATATATAGATAGTATGTCGCCTCGCTACGCAAACATGGCAAACGATGATGACTGGCATATAAAGTGGAAGAGGGCGAAAGCATTGGGATGCCTGGTCGAGCAGGCAACCGGCAGCCGGCGACACTCGGCCTCCGACCCATCGCCACGTGACCACCAGGGCTTGGCGGGTGCGTTATAGCCGCTCTTTCTCATCTGTCATGGCCAAGACTCGCGCTAGAAGCAGGTCTCCCGGTACCTACTTGGTGAAGAGCTCGCGGTCGATAGGGAGGACATCAAGCGAATTTCAACTGAACGCCGCTATTGCTTACAATCTATTGCCTAGAGGACCAATACCACGCCAACTGCTGGAAAGAGAAGGTGAGAAAGGCAATGGCGTCTACACATCATCGACGGAAGTCGCGACCTGGATGTATATAGGGTAGGCTGGGGTGAAATGGGATCGTACCTGCAGCTGCAGCCGCAGCCGACCCTATGACACCCACCATAAATATTCTTCCACCCTGTCAATTCAAAGTGGAGCAGGTCTAGGGGCGAACCCACATGCCAAATGCCCCCTCCCACAAAGAGCGCCCCCGTCAAGCTTCAAACGCCGAACAAAGAACCGCCACCGGCTGCCCACAAGCCACTTGACCTCGGCCGAGGACCGTGACAAAGAGCCAGGACAGAGCACAGAAGCTTAAAGAACTGGGCACAGCCCAGGTCTTGTTGAGCTATCGAGCTTTATCATCTGTCCGCTCCCTGTCTACGCCCTCCGCCAGACCAGACCAGACCAGACACACAACGCAGCGATGCCCAGCCACGGAAGCGTGATCCTGCAGTCAACACTGCTGAAAACCGCAGCGAACCTCACAGCCCAGCTCGCCGACCTCTGGAGCCATCATGGGCGTGGGCATGGGCATGGGCCATCGGCCGGACCATCCGGGATAGACTGGCAGTCCGTCCTCGAGTTCACCGTCTGCGGCGTCCTCCAGGCCGAAATTGGCTGGCATTGGCACAACTTCCTCGAGGAGATCCTGCCTACATATGACTTGAACGTCAAGTCTAAATCTATAGCGACGCGGACAGACGAGTACGACTACGCCTACGGCCACACCTACGAGATCGAATCCGAAAAACCGCACCCTGAACCGCCACTGCAGTCGCGGCGCGCATACTGGTTCAACATCCTCGCAAAGCTCGTCATGGACCAGACGCTGGGCTCGTATGCGATGAACATCGTGTTCCTGCTCTGCACGCTGGCCGCGCGCGCGCCCAGTCTGACGACGCTCATCGCGGACCTAAGCGACCGGATCTGGCCGCTGATTCTGAATGCGTGGAAAGTGTGGCCGGCGTGCGCGCTGGTGAACTTTGTGTGGGTTCCGGTGGATTGGCGCGTGCTGGTGGCGTCGGTGGTGGGGTTTGCCTGGAATGTGTTTTTGTCGCTGTGGGCGCTGGGGAGGTTAAAGTGACTGAGGCTGGAATAATTAGCAGCCGGGCGATTTATCGAACTGGGTTAGGAGGACGAGAGAGCAAAGGGGAGAGGGTCTTGGGATATCCTATACTCGGTTACTATCTACGGTTCGGTATTGTTCGTGTACAGCCTCAAAAGTCTTCTTATGGGGGAAAGGGATATTGGTTACCACTATCATTAGAGCTATCATCAATCGAGGCCTCGATGCCATCAGATGACGTACGTTGCTTATTGAGATCACTATTGGGCTGCTTATTGAAGGCCAGATTTGGCGTCGAGGTCTTTGTTCAGCGCGGACCCGTGGACGTCCCAGTCAATTCCGCCGGCTCACCTGACGTTCCTGGTCCTAGCTAGCCAATGCCAGCTTGTACGGATGAACTCTATTGGATGTTTCTTTGCGAAGAAATAGCCACTATCTGGATGGACGTGCCTAGGTACATGGCTTGCCCTGACCCCACGAGCCCTTCCTCGAGGGCTCTCTACTGAATCAATTCATCTGAAACAACCACGAACAATCGAATTCTTGAGACCCTGGGCAGCTCACTAAATCCTTGAATTCTGGTCGGCCATCCAGGCACGAAGACATACGGTCTTTGCAGTGGAAGCAACGGAGCATAGACAGGATACGGATTACTACCTCACTTACATTTGGCGAGTGCATCGGGCGCCGCTTCTGCCAGTTGGGGGTCGGGTATTCCCAAGACTGTGCAGGAAAGAGGTTGCTGGTTGCTATGGCGTTGGACCAGCCGGGCAGAAATATACATTGGACCCCCCCTCCTACTATGCAAATGGAGATGATCCTTCGAATTTGAGTGATGCATCGATGCTGATGTTACAGCACAGCACAACATGACTATCCCCGAGGCGGCAAGCTATCATCCTCTTTATCCTTATACGGCCAATTCCGCCAACAGATGTCCTCCTGGCCCGGCTGAGCTTGCCTTATTATTTCATCTCGGAACTGGCGATTCCCTTCCACTGCCCACTCAAAGTTGGCCGGCTCCGTCCCGCCTTCTAGGTCGATATCGAGGTGTTCGCGCACCCGCGATAGTAGCTGTTCGGACTCGTTCCATTCCTGCGATTCCGCGATAGCGGCTGCTCGCTCGTCGTTGCTGAACTCTACGGGACAACCTGTCGAGGAGATCTTGCTCCATACCGATGGCGTTGTAATCCCTGCTAGCGCGGCGCGGAGGTTGATTACGTCGGCGTCCCAGGGATATCCCGTCTGGCGGAGGAGATACTGCAGCATGCCGAGAAAGGGAAGTTTCAGGGTCTCCATATGCGCGCTGTTGTGTACGCCTGTCGCGGCTGTATAGTAGAGGTTGGCCTCTTCAAGGCGGAAGATGGCTTTGCATTCGCGCTGTTCGTCAATGCTCATCTCATTGAAATGGTCAGGGAGAGACGGGATCTGTAGACTTTGGGGCTGGGAGGTGTCGTGCTTGCAGAATACTGGATAACCCGCTTGCATGAGTCGCGGGAAGACCACGGCGTCCTGCCAGTCAATGATGCTGATGATTTTGGTGGACCCAGGTGCCAATAGGATGTTGCCAAGACTCAGGTCGGGGTGTCGGAGTGTTGGGGCGCGGGAAGAGCCCGGTCGGATTAGGTGAGGTGCTAATTGTAGAAACTGAGAGAGGAGCGAGCTGTGCTCCGAAGGAAGAACGTCATGGGCTGTTGGTAGGAGGAATGTCTGACGAGGCTGGGGTTTGGCGTGCTGCTTAATGACGGCCATCTCTCGGCGAGCCGCCGAGGTGATACAGTCCAGGGGGGAAAGCCCTGCGGCAACAATCAGCCAGTTGGTGTGGATTGCTTTTCAAAAAGGGGAACACCTACATGGCCCGCGGCCAATTGCTGTTTTGGCTCGTTCGCCATGCCAGAACTGTCGCGCAGACACAGGGCCGATGACGAAGTTGTCCATGATCGGTATCTGAGCTTCTCCGTCAATGTCCCTGTCGTAATATAGACTTCCGTATGCAGGAAACTGGAAGTCGAAAATTCTCCGCTCTATGTCTGCGATTTGTTGCATGACGTCTATGACCTCGTCGGTTGCGAGGGATAGCCACCGTGAGGAGAGACTCTCCCCCTCCACCCGCTCCATCAAGATATACTCTGCTCCAACAGGATTGTCCGATGTTGCTGAGTAGGCTAAGACCTCTGGCACTGGAAGTTTGAGCACAGCCCGCAGAAAGCCCATCGTCGCCACCTCGCTGGCAGTCGTGTAATGAGGAGGCCCAGCAATGGGAGTGGGGATTCGTGCAATCACCTCACGGCCATTCGGAGCGCGCATAAGGAACACCTTGTTGAAGCCTCCTTCTGCAAGCTTGGAAATATGCGGGCAAAAGTCTAGCTGGACTGCTTTGCCGGCGACCTTTTGGAGCTCTGCTGGGTGAAACTTGACGAACCGTTCGCTCAGACGGTCGGCCTCGTTGAATCTACCGAGTAGTCGGTGACGTAGTCCGGGACCATCATAGGATCAACTCACATCCATCGTCGTGATGTATTTCGAAAGAATTCCTCGGGGTCTACTGCTGGACTGGTGGATAAGTGGCGGCGAGATGCAATAGACATGGTAGGCTGCTTCGAGCAGGCCCACGCTTTGCGAAGAGGAGGAAAGCGTGAGGCACTGCTGATAGCGGCGTGTCTCTGAAGAAGCGTCATCATCGCTCAACAGTGATAAGGGGCCAAGAACATGGAGAAGGGAAGGAGGTTGACGGGGGTTGCAGGAACAAGCGGAGCTACATATCTCCGTTAGCCGAAAGGTATCTCGGTCCACAGCACGTGATATGTGACTCAGCAAATCTGATGCCTGGACCCTAAGGCCTCAACACCCTATATTACTGGCAGTCTACTGGTACGCGGGCTATCGAGATATCCAAAAACTTGAATCCAGATTGTATACGGACAGAATGACCTTCGTAGACAAGCGTCCAGCCCTCGATACGAGGGCGGGTCAGGAAGACCCAACATCTGCAAACGGTATGCCACGTACTGTTGAGGTTGAGGGTATGATACTGCCGCGGGATACCGCCTTTGACCGAACTCCGTTGAGACGGCAACTTAGCCAATAGTAGAATTTAGCAACCAATTAATGAATTATTTATACCACTTTGTTCGTCATTAGTTCGTCGCTTATCCAGTTGTTGTTCAAATGGTAGTCGAAATCGATCTACCTCTCTTCCACACCTCCACCTATGGTGGTAATATTGGCGACCAACACAGGACGACTTGATGTCATTCCCTGCATCTTAGTACCCCTGCATCTATCATGTGAACTCACTAAGTGGGGAGGTCTCCACTATCTACAGTAATTATCTGAGTGGTCAATCATCTTCACTATATCTAGTAAATTAAAGTTATCTACAGAGTACCAACTGTTGCTTGTTGTTATTTATTGTCTATCACTATGCTTGACCACCACTGCTGTAGTGGTTTCCCTCTCCAACCAGAAGGTGTTGTTATCATCTTCTTATGGCATGGTTGAGGTCAGCACCTTCTAGTTCCTTCTTCTGTGACAAATAGGAAGTGCCTTCTACAAATGTCTCCTATTAGGATTAAAGGACCATGGATGTCTTTTCCCCCCCCTCTTTCAGAGTTTTCTGGAGGATCTCTACACTCTCTCACACACACCCTTCTACCCTAATACTGAACACACTACCTCACCCTTTTCTTATCCGTTATCATACTTGTTTATCAACTAGATCCTGGATGTCATCCAGAGTTGTTGTCTGAGCACTCTGTTGATCAAAAATAGCACTCAACTGCCATGGCCTGTGTAGGCTAGGTGGTGGTGACACCTGGAGAAGAGCTGTGGAGCTTTCTCATTACTGGGTTGTCATTGTAGTTGTCAATGTTAAGTGGACATTGGTCAACTGTTGATCAGGAATTGGATTCAGACCATCAGGAGACTGTTCCTATACCATCTTCACCTCCCTTATCTTCTCCTTTATTGTCTTCATCCCTGCCATCATTCAAACCTCCAGATTACCCATTGTTAGTTAACTCTAGATTATCTCATACCTCACATTGTCTGATTGCCCCTAGACCATTCTTATTCAACAGGACACTGCTGGTGTTTTCTTAAAAAAGGGCTTGGATCAGATTAAGGACTTATACCTTATTACTAAACTTAACCACCTCTTTAAAGTCATTAACACCTCTGAATACCTCTCCCGTTCCATCGAGATACTATAGTGGTAATAATTTCAGCAAGGAAGGATCAGAATATTGGGCCAATCTTAAGACTGAGGAACCTGAACTATCCAATAGCAAACCTTCTAATAGTAAACTGTCCAGTAATAAACTTAGTAATAACCTTAATAAGGAAGGAATAGGGCTTAATCACAACAAAGTCACTGTGAACACTTTTAACAAGCATCTAGAGTTAGTTGACGAGCATCCAGAGTTATCTGACAAGAATTCTTCAGCAGCCACCAAAGTGACTGTACTCCATAACTCCAATAACCCACCTCCTCCACCACTGTACTCCGTTCCGTTCATCATGCAGACCAGTCAACCAACCTTCTCTGGTGAGGTCCATAAGAAGGCTGACCTGTTTGTGAAACAATGCAAATATTACTATATGGGCGTCACTCTGGATGAGAAAGATAAAGCAATCCTCACTGTCATGTGTTCAGGTTTGTCTGGTATTGCTGAAGAATATGCTGAATCTCTTCCCAATAAAGTGCAGTCTGACTAGAAGAAGTTGGGCGAGCATCTACAGAAGCAGTTCCTAAAGAAGGCTCGCCAGGATTTCTCTGGTAAGGTCCTAACTGCCATAGCTGATCTATGACAGAATAACCAACCCCTTAAAGAGTATATTAGTGAATTCTGTTGCTTGGCATACATGGCACCTGAAGATGTGAGCTGTTCATGCACCAAGTGGTTTATATGAGGTCTATCCAGTTCCCATTTATGCATGGTCCTATCACTTCATATTCAGAACCACAACATATCATTGGAGAAACTCTACAAATCCGCCCTAGTCGCGTCCAAAGCAGAAATTGGATCATCCGGCCAACTGCCATTGCCCGAAACTATCAAGAGTATGGAAGATCTTAATTTTAAGAATGCCAAAGCACAAACCCAAGTGCTACAGGATTTGACTGAGCAAATCCATTAAATAACTATAGGGTCAACTAATAGTAGTGGTCAGCAAGCCTGTGCTCCTCCATGAGCCAACAGCAATGGTACTGGGGCTACAGGCTTCCCTCAGAACCTAAACCCCAATTTATTTAATGCTTGTCCTCCTCTAGGATTATACCCTCCTGCTCAGAACCCTAGGCCTGAACAGAAGTGCTTCCGATGTGGTCAAGGTGGTCACATGTACAATGCTTGCCCGAACAAACCCTTACCTCGTAAAGAACAGGAACAACTTCGTGCCACAGCTTTCCCACAGGGATTTCAACCTGCTCTGCAAACTGCTCCTAATAGCGCTCCTGGGGGTAAACACAGCATACCAGGATTACCACCCTAATTATCTAGCTTATTGTCCATAAACACTGTTTATTTTGCCAAAGAACCAACTTACTATGATGGTGCTAGAGTGGTGGATGTGGAAGATCCAAACTTACTGTCCAAAAACTAGAATATGTCCACTCAGATTAATAATGTCATCCTGTCAGAGGCATCAAGTCATCTAGTAAAGCATGCTTGCGCTTTACTACAAGCCTTCATCCCATTATCAGCTAACAGTTATGCCAAACTGATCAGGGCATATATGGCCAATGACAACAGCAAAAGAGCACAAAATAAGGGAACCAATGACCACAGACTCACTGCTTCAGATGGTCCATCAAAACATAATCAAGTATCGCATTCAGCTCCAGAAAACACTCATAGTGGTGGTTCTTGCTCCACTCCAGAATAGCAGCGCACCGCAATTTGTCTGGAAGACATTGTGTTTGACCCTCCCGGCGCCAAAGGAAGAGATAAAGACATTGAGATGCCCAATGCCTGTAACATTTTACCAATGCCTAAGTGTAGGGCGAAGAAGTCAGCAAAGTCTGCCAAGAAGAAGAAGTTGAAGGATGAACCCACTGATTATTGTCATATCTGTGGACTGCAGGGCGGTCCTCTAGACTTGTACAGCATTATTAATGACATCAAGCTTAAGGTATTGTTGGCACAACTATTTGATATTTCTCCTTGTGCTAAATCTGAAGTTGCTCATCTTCTATAAGTGGAGGCAAAGAAGAAGGCACTGACTTAGATAGGAGAAGTTAATTATGTTCAAAGCATCCTTTAGGCAATAACTAGAGTTAATTAGTTTATCTAATATTCCTTCTTCTGTGAGTCCAAATTAGTTTAACACCCAGTGAACAATAATTAGCATAATAACTGTTTCCAGCCTGCTAATAGAGAACATGCTGCTTTGTTTTACACCAGCACTACTATGGAGGCAATATCTACTAACAATCACTTGGTTAGCACCAAGCTCTTAGCTTGCTTGATTAATGGAGGTGCTGAAGGGAATATGGTACCTTGCCATGTGATCAATACTCTCTGTTCCTGGACCGTTCCTACTAAGGTGGTGTGCGAGGTTGCTTCTAGAGATAAGGTTGAATTATCTGCCATTATTTGGCTAATGGTGACAGTCCGCGGCACTGCTCAAGTCATAGCCACTACAGTAGTGGAGGGGAATATGGCTTATTCATTGCTACTTGGTAGGCATTGGATGTTAAGTGTGTCACTTTATGGATGTTACGAAGACGGTTCATACTTGATCATGCAGGATAATGGCAACCGTGTTGACCTGAAGCGATCCCTAACCCTCCACCAATACCACGGCCATTCCGATGGAGAGGATACTCCGGATGTTCCATCAATGAACAGCTCCACAACCAGAGTCAGACGCATCATTACTACCAAGCCAACTCACATCACCAGCCTAGTGGAGGACGTCACTGACTACTCCGAACAAACCAAAAGCAAAGTAGATCAAGACCTTCAGAACATCATTAACAGCTCCGAGGCCCAATATGAAGCTGACTCCAACTGGACCTCAGAAACCAAATCAGAAAACTAGCTGTGCTTGAGCATGATACAGCTGAGGGTAGCTCCGAGCGCCGTCCTCCACCTCAGCAACAATAAAATAATATTAACAACAACAGTATTAAAGGAGAGCTGTTAGGAGATGAGGACTATGAGCATTGTATGAGCCTTATTAATATGGACTAGATTATCTGAGAGAGTGGAAGGTTAACTAGTAAAGGACTAAAACTATTAAAGTACACTGCTATTGTTCCTCTATCTTTCTATGCTAAAAGGCCTGTCTTGTCTATATCTACAAGATAATTTAATATGATTTCTTAGTACCTTCCTCCATTACAAAGAACTGCTTCTGTTAAACCAATTACATCTATATGACATCCTGAAGAATATGACGCTATACTGGAACAAGAAATTCTTCAACCAGGAGTGCTGGGCTTCCCAGTACCTGATCATCCTGTACAATTTCATCGTGAGAGATTGCCAGAGTTACATCTACCAGCTGCTGTGGAATGGATCCAATGTTATCCTACCCTTATTGGTCCACTGGTTCCTTATGATTATCTACATTGGAATGAAGTGGTTTTACTGTTGTACACATGGCGGGATTGGTTCGTGGACGCTGTTGAAGATTGCCCGATCACCCGACTAGTTGTACATCACATCCCAACAATGCCAGGTGCTGTTCTGAAAGCATCCAAACTGCCTTTGTACACAGAATGGGAGTTGGATTGGCAACAGGATAACATCCCCTGCATGGAGGCTGCCGGTGTGGTGACTCGGTGCATATCTCCCTGGTCGGCAGCTACAAAATTTCCTCCGAAGCCAAACGGTAAGCTGCGCATGGTACACAACTACATACTGGTCAATTCTGTCACCATTAAGATGAACTATCCGATGAGACGTATCGAGCCGATTCTCAACAAAATCTCATTATTAAGGTGGACCATGTTTATGAAAGCTGACGCTGCCAATGGGTATTGGTTAGTTCTGATAGCACCTGAGCATGCTTTCAAGACTGGTTTTATATGTGCACTGGGCCAATATTGTTATTTAAGGATGGGTCAGGGGCTGACCGGAGCGTGCGGAACATATACCAGATTGAAGGACCTAGCAGTCGGAGACATTCCTGAGCCATTCCCTGAGTAGTCACTGCTGGATGAAACTACAGTAGTGTTTGACTGCTTTATTGATGATGATATAGGGGCAACTGAGTCAGTCAGTGACATGATTACATTCCTGGAAACTTGTTATTTCCCCCTGTCTTGCTTGGTCAGGGTTGACCCTGAGCCCACCAAAAACTGTGTTCTTTATTGATTAAACCAATATCTTGGGCCATGATTGCACCATGAATGGAATTCGACCCTTGGCAGACAAGATTGCAGCATTACGGGAGTAGCCAACTCTAATTAATCCTGATGGTGTGATCTGGTTTTGTTACTTGCTCCCTTTCCTCAAGTCATATATACCTGGTCGTGCTGACCTGGTAAAAATACTATGAACGTCCATCATCTACACCGGCAAGGGAACAAACAAGCGGATTTCTGGTTTTTAATGGAAGCCTGTGCATCAGTTAGTGTTTGACCACATAAAGTGGAAAATCTGCCAGGAAGAACTTATTGGTGGTGACCCCGACGTGCAGTACCACCTTACCACCGACGCCAGTAATATGGGAACTGGGGCTGCTCTTTATCAAATGCCAGGTGTGGAACCTGGAGCACTTATGTCCATTAAGAACATATATTGAGCAAAGCTGGTAATGTATCTGTCCTTTGCTCTATTAGACACTGAATCCCAATATCACACCACAGAAAAAGAAACCCTTGCTGTTATCCGCGCATTGGAAGAGGTGAGGTAGTTGGTCATGGGCGCCCGACACCCCACAAAGATCTACACAGACCACACTGCAGTCAAGCAAGTGATGGCAGGGACCTCCAGTTTATCAGCACAGATTATTAGGTGGCAGATGCATCTGTAAGAGTTTTGGACCAAATATGTGCATGTACCAGGTAAATTGCAGGTAGTTGTGGATGGATTATCTTGAATACCCACCTTCTGACCTGAGGTCTTAGAAGATGTACTTGAACACCAACTATTGGACTTCTTACAACCCCCACCCCTTCTAGATAAGCCCACCACAGCTGCTCACTCTGTCAAAGGTGGTTGTATGAGCACGAGAACGAGCACGAAGGCGTCGTCGTCCAGTTCTGAGGAATTCGCCGATATGCGCCAACAAGAGTTGAGAACGCGGTATTCCAAATATCTGGAGTGTTCATGGTACTGGGATACTGTTGACAGGATGATTGCCAACCAGCTGTGTACAGGAGATCGCCGGTTCAGTTTCTTACAGGTAGGTGGTGCTGACTTGTTAGTCTACAAAGAAAAGTCAGGAAGAATAGCTGAATGCGTGTTACCTGAGGCCGTACCGGCTATCCTATTCAAACTGCACAACATGCATGGGCACTTCACTGCCACCATTACATACACAAAAGTCATTGGTCGCTACTACTGGCCTGGCCAGCTGCAAACAGTAAAGAAGTACTGTTCAAACTGCTATAATTATTCTGTGACCAGCCCGAAGGTAGCCAAGGCTCCACCTCTATCAGTTATCACCATGAATCCAATGGATCTGTACGCTATCAATTACATCGGCCCAATCAGTCCAACATCTCGCTCTGGAAGTCGATACATAATAATCAGTGCTAATTATTTCAGCAAGTACTTGAGTGCCAGAACCGCATTGACAGCTGACACCTCAACATCCTGGTCATTCATGATCAACAAAGTAACCCCGCTCTTTGGATGGCCTTTAGTTCTGTACACCAACAATGGATCACACTTTACTGGCAAAGAATTTACCTAGAAAGTATAATAATTCTTGAGGCATATCCACACTCCAATAACAAATCCTTTATTAGTAGGATTCATTGAATAGAATGTACACATGGTACTCACCAGCCTGCGAACGGCTATCTCCCAGTTCCCTCATGACCTACATGATTGGGACAAATTTCTTCCTACGGTGGTGGAGAACCTGAATGTTTGATGGGTAGAATCAATGGGGTTCACACCAGCTGAGTTGCTGCTGGGGTACACACCCTGGTATGCCAGTAGACCATCCCTCAGGAATCAACTATTTGCTGATGCTATGGAGCAGGGCGTCTCAGAGGATCTAAAGTCAATGGCAGTTAAATAGGATTAAGTTGAATATTAAGACACACACCTCACATGGCTGGAGGAGATGCAGGACAAAGTATGGTCAGTAAATCTGCATAAGAGTCAACCATCAGTTAATTATGTCTTTTGTAGAGGGGATTTGGTGTACCTATGGAAGACAGAGAGGGAAAAGGATCAAAGCAGAAAACTGGAAAGCAAATAAACTAGACCATTTCAGATTGGGAAACAACATCAGAACAGGCAAACTTACCAACTGACCAATCTCTTTACCAAGCTCCCAGTTAGGAAGTATCATATCAACCATTTAAAGCTCTTTATCCTAAGGACTAAAGATATTAATGCCAAAGCTGCAGCTCAGCTTTCCAAGTCTTAGTTGCTGCGTGCTGAATATAACCAGCTTTTAAAAGAACAACAAGAAAGGAAGAAGACTGCTACTGCTGGTAAGATCTTTTCTCTCATAGAAGTAGAAGAAGGTTGTGGATAGGTTAGTAATAGGACCTGGTAGAAGCAGGAAGTTTTATTATTATAAGAATAAGGATAAGGTTTGCTTTAAATATATTATTGTTGTATCCTTTATCTTCCTCTTTACCCCACTCTTACCTTTCTTATTTCTCTTATATCTCTCACCTCTTATTCTCCTTACCATTACTAAACTGTATTTCTTTATTCTTTCTCCTCACTACTACCCTTATCTGGCTGTTGCATTAATTAAAGCATTTATTATTCCCTAGTGACAATATATCTATAGAGGAGAACCTTACTCCTCCTGCTTTTCCTCCTCCTAAAGGCAATGGATTGGGAATGTGTTCCTATTATTTAATCTACCCTTCAGCTGACCCAACTCCTGAATCCCAGTTGAACTCTGTCATGTCTATCCAGGCAACTACCCTTGTCAAAGACTTGGTATGCTGCGGAGTTCCAATTACAGCTTGCAATCATGGATTGCTTGACCTCTGGAAGGACAAGAATGGTTTGGTGCCCGCAACGGAAGCTGATCGATTTGTGAAGCATCTGGAGAGCCGAAACGTGTATCCCTTCATTGAATGAACAGCCAATTACCTCCACCAAACACTACAACTACCTCCAACCCCAATGGGCCCAGTCAATAAGCATATTCCTATCCTGGACATCCTTTTAATGCTCGCTGAACTACATATTCCAATTCATCCCAAAGACTACACCTACCTTTTTGATGATATTAAGTTGCAACTCCAGTCTATGAGAAAGCCAAGAGCAATGGCCCTTATTAATGTGGCCAGAATCAAGCTGCTGCCTATTTTGTTTGAACCTGATGAGTTCCCATTAATCCCTACCAAAATTCCCACCTCTTCTGCTACTGAAATTCATACCGGTCCTCCTACTACCATTGTAATTGAGGACTCGCTAACGCAACAAGATGATTCCAACAATCAGGAATCAGAACATGATAGATGTGTTTCATTTCATGAGCATTACACCAACTCCATTAGCATGAAACCACCTTTGTCCACCTTCCCTGCTGATCTAATGAACACAACGGAAATGATCTTGATATGGCTTAGAAAACGCGGTGTGCCCTACATGCCTCAGGATATTATGTAATTATGCGAGTTGTCTGATGCCAACAATCATATCCCACCACACAAATAATAATAATTCATGTCTCACTTGGAACATCGCGACATCCATCCCTGCATACTTAATACAACTGATTTCCTGCACATCTTCATCAACCTCTCCCTGTTTAAACCAACATCAAATAACCAGAGTGTTTTGCTGGATGAAGCCCTGGATGAATTGGTCCGGCTACACATCTTCTTGGTCCCAGAGGATCAAGTGTTGCTGTTTGGCTTGATCACTATTAAATTAGGAGTGGTGAATCAATCACTACTGAAGTAGATCATCCAGGCGGCATTGGGCCGAGGACCCGAATACCATCAAGAGTTTAATCCAGTCCCATACCACCAGGATCCCGAAATCGGCGCTTCAACAGTAGTAAATTCAACTAATAGCAACAATAATTCTGTTGACAGCAATCCTCAGCCAACTAAGCGTGCAAAGTGTCAATAACTGTGGAAGTTGACTATTCCCTACTGGCCGGGTGATCGAGCTACCATGGAGCTCACCGTTGAATAACTAGAAACAATGTTCTACCAACCACTGCAATTCTGGAAGGAATATCAACAACACTTCGAATCCCATGGCTATGTTAAGGCAGGCAGTCGTTAATATCTGTTTGCTAAAGATGACAGTGATACTGGCTTCAAGTTCCCTCTGGCAGTTTGGAAGTCCAACATGGGTAGTTAACATAATGCTTTGGTCAAGTACTATGGATATTACTATATGTACAACACCAAAGGCTTACCTTACTAAAGGGTTGACAAGTGCCAGGCAGAACAAACTGTTAATGGTTGGTACAAAATAAAGGAAGAGGACAACTTAGAGGATGGGGAGCATACTCTTATTATAGTAAAAGTATTAACCAGCAATCCTGTGGGAGGCACTTAGTTGTCATTACTATAAAATAAAGTTAGAGGTCTGGTGTGAGCGGTGCTAAATAAAGTGAATGAAATTGCTATGCTGTACAAGGCATAATTGGTTGACTCTGAGTGAGAAGCTGTTAGGCTACTGCAGGAATTGGAGAGAGAGTGCAATCAAGCTATTTATGTTAGGGACAGGGCTGTTGCAGCCAAGGATACAGCAGAGGAAGCTTCTGTTGTATTAGAAAAGTGCTTAGGGGAAGTCACTGAACAGTTGCACCTTACTATAATCCATCTTAACTTGGTTCTTGAAGAGAACCTCTGACTTCAATGCAATAAGGATGAGAAGCACAAGAGGTGGAAGAAAGTCTATCAGGCAATAGTAAATAAGTTCTGACATCTAAGACTAACCTCTCCATTGCCATCTCCGCCCACGTCTACATCTTCACACAACAGTAATTAATAGTGGTGGTTTGACTTGTTGTTGCCTTGCTCTGCATGTTTTTATTAGTTTATTATTAAGCATTATTGTATCCAGATTCTAATCTAGAAATAGTTTGTCCCCAACTGTTGAGGTTGAGGGTATGATACTGCCACAGGATACCACCTTTAACTGAACTCTGTTGAGACGGCAACTTAGCCAATAGTAGAATTTAGCAACCAATTAATGAATTATTTATACCACTTTGTTCGTCATTAGTTCGTCGCTTATCCAGTTGTTGTTCAAACGGTAGTCGAAATCGATCTACCTCTCTTCCACACCTCCACCTACGGTGGTAATAGTACGGTCTCAGTGTGGCCGGGGCCGGGCCAGTTCGCTGTTATATACGTACTAGGTTCATGTGATATATATCTATGTTGAGCGAGCACGGAACGGCATAGAAGTTATCCAATGAAGAACATCAATGTATCTGCACAGGGTAGCACCGTGACACTGCGAGTGTGGGGTAGCAGCCAAGCCCTACTCCGGAGTAACTCTTCAGCAGCCACGAGGGCCCTTGATTGGCTGCGAGCAGTGATAAGCTGCTACCCTACCCTGCCAGTAATAGCCAGTCAACTCCAACTCGAGATCCCTGCTCTTCCCTGTGTCTTTGTCTGCACGAGCCCCTCCCCCTCCTTCCTTCCTTCCTTCCCCTCCAAACCCACCACACCACTGCCACCACACCACCTTTCCTCCATGGACGTCGAACACTCCTCTGCACCCCGCGCAATCCGCCGGCCCGACAAACCCCAAAATGCGCCATCCGTCTCCGAGAACCGCTCTGTCCACCTGGGCGACTCCGACCTGCTGGGCGGCGAGAAGCTGGACGCGGTGCTGACCGCAAAGATGGCCCTGGTCAACGACGTGCGTGCGGAAGGGTATACCAGACACGGCCGCAGTCCTGCCGCGTACTAACCTTCCTCGCGAATACAGGCCATCGACGAGATCGGATTCACCCCACACCAGTGGAAGCTCTTCTGCCTCAATGGCTTCGGGTACGCCGTCGACTCACTCATCCTGCTGCTGCAGTCCATCATCTCGACGCAGGCGACCCTCGAGTTCCAGCCGAGCTTCGATACCGGGTTGACGATTGCCGTGTATGTGGGAATGCTGGTGGGCGCGCTCTTCTGGGGCTTCTCGGCCGATGTCATCGGGCGCCGCTTTGCGTTCAATGTCTCGCTGTTCATCTCCGCCGTATTCACGGTTGTCGCGGGCGCGTCGCCGAACTGGGTCGTGCTCGGCTTGTTTACGTGTCTCAGCGCGTTTGGCGCCGGTGGGAATCTGGTGCTGGATACGGCGGTCTTCCTGGAATACCTTCCTAGTCAGCATTCGTGGCTGGTGACTCTGATGGCTGCCTGGTGGGGTAAACAGCCACCCCTCTTCGTCGCTGCTGGTGCTGACTCGTTTAGGGGTCGGGCAATTGATCGCCGGTTTGTTCGCATGGGCGTTTATGCCCAACTACTCGTGTGCCGATGCGGCGACTTGCACCTACGACAACAACCAGGGATGGCGCTACGTCTGGTACACCTCGGGCGCATTGGTCTTTGTGCTGTCGATTCTGCGCGTGACGGTGGTGCGACTGCAGGAGACGCCCAAGTTTCTGGTCTCGGAGGGCAAGGACGAGAAGGTGGTTGCCGTGCTGCAGGAGATTGCTCACAAGTACAAGCGTCCGTGTAGCCTCACAGTCGAACAGCTTACAGCCCTCGGGGAGTCTCGCACCCGCGCTTCTGCGGGCACTCGTCGCTGGTTCCACATCATTTCAGTGTCAGAGCTGGGGTATCACTTGCGTGGGCTCTATGCGACTCGCAAGATGGGACTCTCGACGACCCTGGTCTGGCTCTCGTGGCTGCTCATCGGCCTTGCGTACCCGTTGTTCAACGTCTTCCTACCAAAGTACCTTGCATCCCGCGGCGCTGAATTTGGAGAAGACAGCCCGTACATCACCTGGCGGAATTATGCAATCACCAATGCGTGCGGCATCTTCGGGCCCATTCTGGCGGGATTCATGTGCCGCCTGCGGTGGTGCTGGGGCCGGCGAGGTACGATGATCTTTGGAGCCTTGATCACAATGGTCTTTTTCTTCTGCTATACCCAGGTGCGCACCGCCGCGCAGAACGTGGCGTTCACTTGTATTATCAACTTCTGTCTCAACATCTACTACGGCACGTTGTATGCCTATACGCCAGAGGTACGTCGTCTCTCCTAGCTTGGGATTGGATATCATGCTTACGGTGTAGGTCCTACCGTCTGCCCACCGAGGCACAGGAAATGGGATTGCCATTGGTTTCAATCGGATTATGGGTATTGTCAGCGCTGTTGTCGGGAGAGAAGCAGATGTAAGCCCAATTCCACGTCGTAATGACCCGTCGCTGATCCCGTACAGACGAGCACTTCTGTTCCGCTGTACATCTGCGCTGCTTTGTATATTGTCATGGCAATCGTCGCTGGGGCTTTCCCGTTTGAGCCGCTCGGTCGACGCAGCAGCTAGGCTGGGTTATCCAGGGACCAGTCACGGACTGGATTGCGTAAGCGATTGGACGTACAAGACGAAGACCATTAGAGCTGCCAAGCGACTGAGGAAATGTAGACCGCTTTGTATAGTAGCTATAAGTGCAGCGACCGCGGCCGAGTCGGTTGAAACAAGATTTTGGCATGCGCGGTCTTCTTGTGAATGAGCTCGAGCAGCCCATTGTCAATCACATCCTCTAGATCTACAACCGACGTAATCAGCTTTTCGGCCTGGATGCTGTCTTCTTGTAATGCGGTTGTCATATCTGCCTGGATACTTGTACTTTCCTCCTCCCTTCCTTACCCCCGGCAGTGTTGTCTTGTCCTCTAGCCTACTACTGGGGGCGGGGAAGCCCAAGTACCCAACCGGGCCAGCCAGTGTGCTTGTGCTCTTTGTTCTCGCCTTCCTTCTCGCTCCATAGTAAAACAGCAAGCTGCGATGCCCTGCGATGTGACTGCTTCACAATACAAGCCGTTCCACGGTGACAATTATTGAGCGGTATTGAAGGCGGATGAAACTTCGATGGAACAACATGCTGATGGACCTGCCTCACCAGCCCAAAGCAGGCGACCGCTTGGCTGGCAATGCTTTGTCAGGCCTAACGAGTATGACCGTTAAACCAAGCCGTCTGATCACTAGTCCTATAGTTGATTGTCGGAGCGTCACCTAGCCCTGAACCCGGATGAGTGCTGGAAAATCCGGCACGATAGACCTCACGTAATAGCGATCTGAGCGACCGAACGATGGTAGAAATCAAGATCAAGCTCAGCGAGCTAAGGGACATCAACAGCTCAGCAGGATTGATCCGCAGCAGCTCATTAGGTATTACCTAAACAGCCGCTAGCCGAGGTAAGCTAGTGCTCATGCCTGATAAGGCAGGAAGAAAGCCTGAATATCAAGGCTGCAATCATCATCCCAGAGCGTCAGCGTCTATTTACCGAGCGATGTATTCCCGGGCGGCGATTGCTTCGCCCTGGCTTTGAGCACGCTTTTCTTCCGAGATGAAAGACGCACGGCTTGAAATGCTCCCATTCTGCATGGCGGCCGAGCACGAAACACAAAGTTCAAGCCACGGGCTACACGGATTCGGAGGCTATAGAAAATGGGATGGTAGTTTCGCAGGAGTCTACGGCGAAAGAGTGCGAGAGTATGAGTTAAAATCGTTTCTTCATAGGGTATATGTACATGAGCAGTCGCGAAACGAATTCATGAACCTCCGTGAGTCATCAGTTATGAGTGCAGAATCCCGTTCCCAGTCATCGAGTCGAGCCGAGCGAGGGGCGCTTAGTTCTTAGCAGCGTCTGCAGAGTTATTAGTGTGTGCCGATCAAGACATGGTAGTCGGGAGAGGCTCACCCTTGTGGACATCAGCCTTGGCCTCGTGGGACTTCTCGTCCTTCTTGTCGACAGCGGCGTCCTTGGCAGCAGTGGCGCGGGAGGTGAGGGAGGCGTCGCTGTCCTTGGCGACGTTCTTGTTGGTCTCCTTGGAGGCAGTGGCACCGGTGCCCGCGATGGACTCGGTAACGTAGTTGGCGGCGTTCTAGAGAAGTCAGCGGGATTCGAAGATGTTGGAAACATTGGAAGCTCACCTTGACGGTCTCCATTGTGAAATTCGAAGTGGTTGTTTGAAGTGGTTTGAAGTGGTTTGAAGTGGTTTGAAGAGAAGAGTTGTTCGTAGTGTGAGAGTGCTTGTTGTGATGATGAAGAGAAGTTGATGGGAATCTGGCCAGTATTTATGCTGGGTTGAGGCAGTTGCGGTCGTCATTAGATCGTCATCATGATCGGCCTGCGCCAGATCGCGACCCTGGTTGTTGAGTCCAGACCAGCCCCTGACCAGCGTCCTGACGAGCATGATGGCCGCCTACGTCATGCCCCTTACGGCTCAATTACCAGCCAGTGACCAAGCGTTCCAAGGTTTACTCCGAGGTAATTGTGTCTGAGGCTGATACTGATCAACATACGGAGTACTCCATGCCATGCTTTGAATGACCTGCAGAGCATTGTGCATTGCGCAAGGTACCAATGACGTATTAGCATCATGACATCACAGTGATAAGCCCAGTCTTGCCCCGCCATGTCACATGATCCTTCGTTTTGCCCCTCGCTGCCACATGACCGCTCTCCCCCATCCCCGGCCTTCCACTCAGTCGATGACGCTCTCGGGCAAAATCGAAATGTAATCGACGGGCGCCGGTTCCTTGCCATCTGGTACTCCAACAATCGTCAACGTACTCCTACTCTCAACGTGTACGTCCTTGAACGTGATCCGCGCCGCCGTCTGCCCATCAATATACGGAGAGGGCGCCCGACCGAGAATATATTCCAGATCGCCCTTCCACTCACCCACCAACTCGTCCTCCAGAAACAACTGCCATGTCGAGTTCCCGATCGCCTGGTCGAAATAATTCACCGCGATGTTGTACGTTCCTGTTTCCACCGTCAACGCAGCCGACGCCCTTCCTACGGTCGAGTTGTCCGATGTGACGATGCAGTGCGATCCGCTTGCGGCTTCAAACGGACTCACGAGATACGCCTCATACCCATCCAGCTCCATGTCCTCCGCTTCGATGCGATACGGATGGTGTCCGGCTCGCCCGGCCTCGTCGGGGATCCCCGACTTCTCCAGGTAGAAGGTCGTGATGGAGTCGCGCCAGACCAGCGAGTGGCCCGCTTGGTACACCAGTCGGAAGAGCACATGGTCAAAGCGCTCCTTGTCGACCTTGCCCTTGAGGCCCTCCCAGAGCCGTACAAAGTCTTGGGCGACGGCGCTTCCCCGGTAGTGCGCGTCGTAGAAGTGCTGGATCACCGTCTTGCCGCTGTTGAGGAGATGCGTGTATGGGACGTGATGGAACCACAGCAGCAGGTTGTCGGGCGTCGTCTCGATCTTCTCATACATCTCGAACACCTCCTCCGGGTACTGGCCCGCGTTGCCCGTGCCATTCCACACGGTGCGGTCCATCCCAATGCTGTCCGCGTCCGCGCGTGTCCACTGCCCCCAGGGGTTGCCGTCCTGCGATGCTGGGTTAGGGCCGTAATGGCCGAGCAGGATGTCGGTTAGCGTTTGGATACCGAGATTGCCGGTGTAGTCTTCGTACGCGGGCCACGACTTCATAGACATCTCGGTGATCACGTCGATGACCTCTGGATCGTGGCTGAAGGTCATCTTGATCCACTCCTGCAGGATCTCCACCGAATCCGCGGACGGGTCCCATGCGAGCTTGCCGTAGGCGTAGAGATTAGACATGGCCAAGTGACTCCCGAGCCAAGTTGTGTTCAGGCCCACGTTGACAACCCCAGCGTAGCCACCGAGAGAATTGTTGAACCGTTTACCGCCGACAATATCACTGACGACTGAGTCTTCGCCGCCGACGTGAAGGTCAAAGTCGAGCACCTCCTTCCACATCGGCGCGAGATACACCAAGTGGCACTGCTGCCCTAGGTACTCTTGCGTGACCTGGAGCTCAACTGCACTGCCCGTCTGGGCTAGGTGAGCGAAGAGCGGCGAGACAGGCTCGCGGACCTGAAAGTCAATGGGCCCGTTCTTGATTTGGATGACAACGTTGTCTTCAAACTTGGGGTCAAGCCCATCGAAAAACTCCACCGCCGCGTTCGCTCGGTCAGCTTTCCAGTCCAGTGTCTCATTGAGATTCTCGTGGTCGTAGACAAAGGCGCGGAACATGATGACTCCCCCATGAGGCTGCAGCGCCCGCGCGAAAAGGTTTGCCCCGTCAGCAAGCGTGCGGTTGTACGTGAACGGGCCCGGCTGTCCTTCGGAGTTTGCCTTGACCAGATACCCGGCCATGTCGGGGATTGTCTCGTAGAGATCATCGGTGATGCCTCCCCACCAGGTGATGACCTGCTCATCCAATGGGTCAAAGGTATCCAGTCCGCCCAGTGACTGAGGCGATGCAAAGTTCAGCGACAACCCGAGCTGGACGCCATATGGGCGGAACGTATCGGCAATCCTAGCAAGACCACCCATATTTTCTTCTGTCAGGATCGTCTCGTTAGCGTTGACATTGTTCACGACGACTGCGTTAATGCCAATTGATGCCAACAGCCGCGCATACATGCCGGCCCGCGTGAGGTCCTCGCGCACGGCGGCGTCCCAGAAGAATATCGAATCGCCGCCGTATCCTCTCTCCACACTCCCGTGCGTTCCCCCGTCTTGTAGGTTATCCCACTGGTTCACCCAGCGGATCGGTGCGCTTGGATTGGATGCAAACGAGGTATCGGAGACCTTTCCCTGCGCGAGTCGTTCGAGGTACTGGAACGTCCCGTACAAGGCCCCGCGCTCATTCTGGCCCAATATCAGGACATTGCTGCCTGAGATCTCGAGATAGTATCCATCTTCGATGAGTTTCGGCAGATGGGATACATCGCCACCGTCTTCTGCGTATGCGTCGACAGTCCCAACCGTAACCGCTGGAAGATCCTGGTTGTCTTCTGTACTTGCTTTGATAGCGAGCTGCTTGTCAAATATTCCGCCAATGCCGTCCGCCAGCTCCTGAGCCGCAGTAGATACCGGTAGGCCTTCCGTCGCGTTCAGAGGCACAATCACCGACGGCAATCGCTCGTGGTAGTGCTGACCATTGGGAACCGGGGCGTACCGCAGCCACGCAGCCAGGCCATCCTCCGCCACGGCGAGGCCCAATGAAGATACTAACAATAAAATGCTTCGCATCGTGACGTGAAGCTTTTTATCCCGGGTATAGTGTGAACCAGGGATGGGCCTTCCGTTGCCCGGCCTTTAAATCCCAAGCGCAGACACAAAATCGTGCCACTCCTGCTAGCCCTTGTGTATCCGGACATGGTCCGATGTCGATGTTTTCCATTCTGGGATGCTCGGGTATGCATGTTTTCAGGCTATATTCATCGCAATCCACCTTCGTCGTCCCGGCGTGCGGGGTAGCGTTAAACCTGGGGTAAGGATCGGGAATATACGCCCTTTAGCCTGAACTACATTCAATCCACAGTCCTTATTCCTTTGGAAAGATCAAGATACCCCGCACAAACGCTAGAAAGCATGTGTATGAGGTGTCTGACGGAGAAACAGTTTCCGAGTGAAATGCTTAGTATAAACGCGCTTGGCCAAAGCGATTGGCAATATAGAGAACTCTTCCGGATTCTCACCATCTGCCCAGTGTCGGCATCATGAGACTCACCACGCTCGTCGTCGCAAGTGCCGCTTGGACCGTGTTCGCAGTCGGACTGTCCACCCTCTCATCGGCTGGTGACAAGCACTGGCTAGCAACATGGACGGCAATGCCCCAAGAAGTCGAGCCGGCCAACTTGCCTCCTGGTCCATTTGTAAGTCCCTTTCAAACTTGTTGCATGCGAATAACTTCCCTAACCAAAACAACTGTACAGGGTGGTCCAGACGCCGACTTCCAGTTCCAAAACGCAACTCTGCGCCAGACAGTCCGGGTCTCAATCGGCGCTCAACGCATCCGCTTGCAATTCTCTAACCTCTTTGGACTGACGGACTTGCCCATCACGGCCGCGTCTATTGCGCTGCCGCAGCGCGGAGAAGCCGGCACAGGCGCGATTGATCCGACAACCACCACGCCCCTCAGCTTTCGTGGTCGCGAGGCTGTGCTTGTCCCTCCCGGTAGGGCGGTCTATTCTGATCCAATTGACTTCGAGGTCGCCCCGCTATCGAACCTTGCTGTTACACTCTACAGCACGGAGGGTCAGTCCAAGGCGAACATCACCGGACACCCGGGTAGCCGGACGACGTCGTGGATGGAGACGGGCAACAGCGTGGATGCACACTCCATCGATGCGGCAAGCGCAGTGCACTGGTACTTCATAACTGCTGTAGAAGCGTGGGCTCCCAAGCGAGATCCTGGGCTCGTCATCCTTGGGGATAGCATCACCGATGGCCGAGGGAGCGACGATAACCAGAATAACCGGTAAGGGGATTTCCGCACTGCGGACCTTGTATTTCCAATCTAACAGTCAGTCCCAGATGGCCAGACGCCCTTGCGGAACGGTTTCAGCTGAACAATCTGACGCACGTTGCTGTCAACAACCAAGCTGCGGGCGGAAATGCCATTCTCACAGGGGGCCTCGGCCTGCCGCTGGTTAAACGGTACCACCGCGATGCGCTCGGTCAGAAAGGGGTCGGGTATGTGATGGTGTTCGAAGGGGTCAACGATATCGGCGTATCGGAGCCAGACGACGAAACGCAGGCAAGACTCTTTGACAGTCTGGTGGAAGCGTACTCGCGTATTGTTCGGGACTGCAAGGAGGCTGGGCTGGTCACGCTTGCGGCAACCATCACTCCGTTCGGAGGGAATACCTACGATGACCCGCGGCGTGAAAAGACTAGACTCAAAATCAACGAGTGGATCCTGAATGAGAGCCCCTTTGACCACACGCTTGACTTTGCCTCGTTTATCGGGGACAGGGATACGCTGAAGCCGGAGTTTGACTCTGGCGATCACTTGCATCCCAACCCCGCGGCATACCGAGAATTGGCGGCACGGTTTGACCTGGACATCTTTGTATAGCCGGGAGTGAGCTTCTTCGTCTATCGCTCGTGATGGTAGCCTTGTTTGTCTTGGGTTGTCGTTCATAGATGCAATAACAAAAATCAGGATTTGCTCTGGTGTTCGTTTACACTTGATTTGGGATGCCCCTGAGCTAGATACAATTATCTTCCCTGCTACTCTATGCTCAAACATGTGCTTGCTGAGAACCTAGCCACGTCAAGGTATTCTACATCGGCCAGTCCACCAGCTCCTGCAGCAGACCCGCCGCGCCAAGATCCTTGAGCTTCTCCATCGAGCCGTAAAGTGCTCTGCGGTCGGGATGCAGGTTGTTGATGTACGAGGTGAGTCGCACGACCGTGCTAGCGTCATTGAATGCCTCTCACATGGTTGGTATTGGCAAGTCGAACTCTAGCGCTAGAATACATGGGCAGAGGATATATATATTCGCGGTTGAGCTGCTAGACGCTAAGAGAGGGCAGTGATTTCGTTCACCCCTTCGTCGTGACTCACTGTGCCGGACCCCCAGCTTATCATTGTTGGTGCTTTTATGTCGTGGGAACAATTTCAACACCAGGACGGGCCCGCCTGGTTCACGGGTTTCTGGTAATGGGCAATCCGTAACCGGTTCCTGGGCACAGGGGATGACGTAGGCTGACTCCAGGCTAAAGCCTACACTGGGTACATCTGCTCATCTCTCACTTTCATCACACCCACAATGAGCCTCATCCCCATCATCTGCACCCACGAGGTGTCTCCCGAGGTGCGCAACTTTCCTACGGCTCTTGGACGCAAAAGCTAATAGAGATAGGTGCTCTCATCCATCCTTGCAACAGCATACGAGGCAGGAAACAGAATCGATTCACCTGCGAGCCTTTTGCTCCTTGCAACTACCGAGCGGGGCGAACTGCAGAGATACACCTGGGACTCGGTCACCACGCCGCCGGTGGATACTTTCCAGTCTCCCTTCTTGGACTGGGATCACAGCAGAATCAGCCAGTTTTTGCAGGAGAATGCCGCCAATACCGTGCTGGATAGGAATGTGTTTCTTGTTGGCGACGGTCAGACTGTAGCCGATCAAGACACGCTTCTCTTAGTTTACTCTGTGGAAGGCTCTCTAAGCTCAGTACGGCTGTCGGCATGCTACGTGAACACCGATTCGGTCTCGGTCTCAGTTGGGGTTAAAGATGTGGGCGAATTGAGGAGCTTAGCGGATAGCGATGGGGTGTACAGAGGGGGGCAGCAAAGGCCCTTGCCAAGAAGAGGTGGCGAGGCAACCAGGAAGCAGCTTTGAAGAGAGAGCTCAAATGAATGCCTGATGCGCCTGCAGCCATTAATGCGGAGTGCGTTGCGAATCAATACCTTCCCTTTGCAGCGGATTATATGCATGAGTTAGTCAGTGCTAATGCAAGCGTCCGTGGCCGCTGTTCTCATATAATGATATTGGTCACACTACCATGGGCGCCGCCCCCAGCACAGGATAATGTTCCTGGATGGTGCAGGGCGAGATATCCCGTTTCAGCCAGGAACTCTCGGGTCTGCGCACGGCTCTTGGTCCGCGTTCCTTAGCCTATCAGAAGACTGCACTATGGTAGAAGATGCAATGCGGGGACCGGAGTCCGGGGGTACCTGCTGTGGCTTGACGCCATCCCCAAAGGAGCACGGATATACCAACTTGGCAAGGTACAATGCACTTCTCTTGCAGCAGATTAGCCAAGGTCGGCTCAGGAAGTAATATACTGCCTTCCTGAAGATAATGTAGCCGAGCCTGTCATGAAGCAGTAGTCTAATGCGCCGCGGATGGCCAGGAGGGAAACGGAGGCGGTTGCACATAAAGAGGCAAAGCAACGCCTTGTCGTCGATTAGCAGAAGCGACAGACAGCCATATCTTATCTCTCTGTCTAAGATGAAGCGGCAAGCACTTTCTCTCCTCTCCTTAGCAGGCGCTGTTGCTGGGCAGAGCGCCGCGTACGGACAATGCGGGGGCAACAACTGGTCTGGCGCCACGAGCTGTGTGTCCGGCTATGTCTGCACCTACCAGAATGAGTGGTATAGCCAGTGCCTTCCGGGTAAGACCCTGTCCAGAGGAATCATGCAGCCCAAGTATTGACCTTCCACAGGGACTGCAACTTCGTCCGCGACCTCCACCACCTTGACGACAACAACAAGATCAACCACAAGCACAACAAGCTCGACAACAACGACCACAACATCCGTCCCAACCTCAACGGACTTCCCATCCGCCAGCGGCCTCAACTTCACCATCGACGGCGTGACCGACTATTTCGCCGGCTCGAACTCGTACTGGATCAGCATGCTCACCAACGACGCCGACGTCGACCTGGTCCTCGACCACATCGCCGCCTCGGGGCACAAGATCCTGCGCATCTGGGGGTTCAACGACGTCAACACCGAGCCGTCTACCGGCCAGGTCTGGTTCCAGAAGCACTCCGGCGGTGTCTCTACCATCAACACCGGGCAGTACGGGCTGCAACGCCTCGATGCGGTCGTGGCCTCGGCGGAGGAGCGCGGCGTCAAGCTCATTATCAACTTTGTGAATAACTGGGATGACTATGGCGGCATGACGGCGTATTTGAATGCCTATGGCGGCACAACCAAGACGGATTGGTATACCGATGCTGATATCCAGGCGGCGTACCGCACGTACATCAAGGCGGTTGTGGATCGCTTTGTGGACTCGCCCGCGGTCTTTGCGTGGGAGTTGGCCAATGAGCCGCGCTGTAATGGCTGCGATACCTCTGTCCTGTATGATTGGATTTCGAGTACTAGTGCGTACATCAAGTCGTTGGATCCGCTGCACATGGTTGCGATTGGCGATGGTGAGCACAGTCCAGGAATCTCACCCCCCGTCCGGACGAGCGAGAACTGACAGAGCGTTTAGAGGGCTTTGGCCTGGACGAGGGCTCCGATGGGAGCTACCCCTTCAGCTTTGGTGAGGGACTCGACTTCGCCGCGAACCTTGCTATCGACACTATTGACTTTGGCACCTTCCACCTGTACCCCGGCAGCTGTGAGTGACCTGGCCTTGTATCGTTACTGGTGTCCCTGGCTAATACCGAACAGGGGGCGTCTCGTATGACTGGGGTAATCTCTGGACCACGACGCACGGAGCAGCCTGTGCGGCGGCCGGCAAGCCGTGCCTGTTTGAGGAGTACGGGGCCCCCTCCGACCACTGCGCCATCGAGGTCCCCTGGCAGACAACCGCTGTCAGCTCGACCGGGATTGCGGGCGACTTGTTCTGGCAGTGGGGAGATACGCTCAGCTCCGGCCAGACCCATAATGATGGAAACACCATCTACTACGGCTCGGATGAGTATACCTGCATGGTGACGGAGCACATGGAGCGCATTGCTGCGCGGTAGCTGGTAGTGAAAGACTGCGGATCAAGGCTTAGCTGAAAGTAGTAGTTGAGTCTGGTCTGGTATAGCATGATCAATCTGTTATTCTCCATATCATAACCCCCCTAGATGAATCTCGAGTTAGAGCCATATGGAATCACCCGCTCCAAGCCTTGGGCGCCTTCCCATCAACAATTTCCTGGATATAGCTCTTGAGACTGCGGCCCTTCACGCCCGGATACAGGTCCTCGGCAATCAGGTAACCCAAGTACCGCGCATTCTCAGGCGTGTTGTCGCCACGTATACCCCAGGAGTTGTAGTACTCATACATCGACCGCAGCTGGTTTATCCCACCCCCGGCCTGCCTAGCCTCGACTAGCTTAGTCTTAATCTCAGCTGCAGAGACCTAGACGCGAGAGGGTTAGCAACTGACAGCCCTGAGACCTCGAATAAGCTAGCAGTCTTACCTTGGCGACTTCCGCCTTCTCGCCGGTAACCTGCTCCACCAGGTCCACAACCTGGTTCTGCGTCAGAGTCTCCGTGAACGCAAAGACGCGCTTGTTGATGGTCCGGGGATCGCTGATGATCCTTGCAACATAGAGCCCTATATCGCGCACGTCTGTTCGCGCAGACGGCACGTTGCCTTCGTTGAAGATGCGGCTCTGCGGGGACACCAGTCCATGGTCGAGTTTCCCCGATGGAACGCGAGGCAGCGAGATCTGGTACCACCAGCCGACATTGATCACGGTGTATGGAAGGCGCAGACGCTGAACGTGGTCGAGGATCTCCTCTTTGGCATCATCCAGCTGCATGACGCCGCGGGGCGCAACGGTCGCAAAGAAGCACGGCACATAGCGCTTGACACCAGCAAGATTGGCGGCAGTGGACAGGGGGATCTCGTCCTGGAGGGATTGGAAATGGATGGTCGAGATGACGACCTCTATGCCCTGCAGTATGCTGACGAGCTCATCCTGCGGTCCTTGGAGATCTGCGGCAACGACCTTGACTCCGCGGTTCTTGAGACTTTCCACGGCAGGCTTTGTTAGAGACGAGGGTCGGATGAGAGCGGTGATTTCCTAGGGATGTGTTAGACGTTGGAAAAACAGCGCAAGGGCATTGACGTGCATAAGAAGTGTCCGAACTCAGCAGGCCGTTGACAATGGACTGGCCCGTCTCGCCCGTGGCTCCAATAATGGCTACCTTCATTTTGCAAGTATGGAAGATGCAATGAATGAAGGGGTGAAGAGCTTTTCATGACTGCACTGGACTGACAAATCCCCCCGGGACAGCCGGGTGTTCCATCGGGATATTATGCATGCCTTATGACGTAGCCTGGCTGCATAAGACCGCATACGCATGCTGATAATGCCCTTATTGCTATGCATATTTCAAAGCATCATCCCTGGCCAATAGCTGAGAGGGAAACAGAGTGTGGATTATGCAGCACTTACTACATCGTTGGCCAACGGCGGCTAACCATGGCATAATCATAGATCATCATTATACTCGTCGATATTCAGTATAAACCAGAAAACAATCATGACTTGGTTCACCACTCTGCGACCAAGTTCCCCAACTACCTGCGCATCAAGACGGGGGTCTCGGCACCGTACACCAGTCTGCTCTTCCCAGACGCAAAGTTCCCGGAAAGCGACTACCTTGACCAGTATATCCAGGCAGTCCCCGACCTTTTGGAGTTCACATCGTTTGTCAACGATATCCTTTCCTTCTATAAGGAGTCTGTTGTTTCCGACGAGCGCGATAACTATGTCTACATCTATGCTGCTGCGCACAAAGTTAGCATCCATCAGGCGTTGGAGAAGCTGGTCGATCAGACGGTGAAGTGGGTTGGAAATGTGAGGGCGATATTTGGCTCAGAGCCAGCGTTGCTCGAGTACGCGGAGAACTACATTCAAGGCTGCATCGCTCTGCACTTTCATTTGCCTCACTACCGGTTGTCGGAGTTGGACTTACTCTCACGGTAGACGAAAGCTAAAGTTGCTTCCCATCAATCCTCCTTCTTCCGCTCTTCTCATCGCCTCTACGGGTATTTTAGGTGCAGACATTGATAGATAAGTCAGGTTCAAGTACAAAAAGATCTTGCGTGTGTGATTGATCCACAGTATATTAATTGGCTATCGTAGTCTAGATCCAAGGAAAAGTCGTTAAACAAGGAAAATAACTTACTTCTTCTTCTTCTTCTCAATATCCTCAATCATCGCCTTGGCCATTCCCTTAACCAAGACTTCCATCGCTTCCTTATCCTTATTACTTTCCCCCTCAATCTTCGTCTGCGCCATTCCAGCAACTAGTGTGTCGATTTCCTTCTGCTTCACCTCACCCTTGACATCAAGGGAGGCGAGCGTCTCCAGCAGCCGAGCGAGCTCTGGGTCTTTGCTGTCTCGAGCCTGCTCGAGAAACCACCCCATCCACCAGTCCTGGTCCCAGTCGGGATCCCACTCGTCATTGCAGAATAGGCACCGTCCGTGGCGGGCGGGGGAATAGGAGGCGCCACAGCTTGGGCAGGTTGCGACGTGCTTTGCTTCGAAGCAGCTGAATCGGGGGATGTCGCCGCATACTGGACAGCCGTTAGTGGAAGACATGTTGAGTTAGCATAGGGTACCTTGTGCTGGGGGATATGGAAGATCGGATGGTGTTGATTGAGATTATCTTGCCGGGCGAGGGGTCTGGTTTACTTATAGATCTCTCACTCGTCCATTGTTGTTTGCCTTATTGTGACACCGCCAATACCTGAATAAAGTGCTGCAAAGAGCCCTCCAATGCAGATGAATGAGATATAGACACAAGGAACAGCGGTCTTTGTTAGCACGAAAGCCTTTGGATAAAGGGATACCTTTATTGACTTGGGTTGGAATAGCTAACCAAAAGCCGTAGGTGTATTGAAAGATAGACCTAGTGCTTGGGCTTTGTAATTAAAACAGCTCGTGGGGGAGGATGTGGGTATCGTAGGATTTAGATTGTATGCTATGGCCCAGGGTGATGGAGCTACTTATCAACAATTCATTGACCTGCCTTTGCTAGCATCGGTGTCGAAGAAACAAAGTCATTGCTTCTAGCTACTGAGGGCAAGAAGCGTTTGCTAGGATCACAGCAGGCTTGTTGCTGAATGCTACCAAACCGTCCTCACTGGCCCTCCAGACACTCTTAAGGCCGGACTGATATACCTGAAGTAAATGCGCAAAGAACAAGGCAACAAGACTTGCCCGCAATTAGAGTAAGTCCAAAGATTCTTCTTGGCTGAGGTCTAGAGGGTTGGGCACCTGAGTGAATGTTGCAGTGAATGTTGCAGTGAATGTAACAGGCTGGGTGGCAGGCAGAGGTGAATTTCCCTCACCCTGCACTCAGTGAATGAGCCATTCACTATCATTCACTTTTCCCAAAGAACAGCCATGAAGAAAACAACTTTGTCGTCCATATAAGCCTCCATTTTTTCGTCCAAGGATTCTCCTCCATCTCCCACCCATCAACCATTCTCTTTCCTCCAAAGTCCCTTGACCGTCTTGACCTCCACACCCCTCTACCATCTACTCTATCTCTCATCTCCAACCTCGAAGATGCGCATCGAGATTCTTCCCCTTCTAATGGCCATGCCTGCCATGGTGTTTGCCGTGAGTACCCTCTCCCCTGCCGACTCTGCGCGCCGTGTCTAAACCAACACTTTCCTCCCCTAGCATACCATCACCTGCGCCAACCACGACAACGCCGCGACCTGGTCCGCCATCTCCGAGGGCATGCACTGGATTGGAACCGTCGAGCACGACGGCCGCGCCGGTCTCAACGAGCAGGGCAAGGTGACTACTGCGCATCCCGGCGAGGCGCTCCTCCAGGCCGACTCGTGCGCTCGTCTGAGCTGCGCAAATGGCGGCGCTATTCGCTGGTGCAACGAGGTATGCCGACCTTACTTTGTGATCTGGTACACATACTAACCTGCGATTGCGACATAGAACAAAGATTTCGCCCTCAAGATGCGTATCGAGCATATCCGCGAGGCGGTCGATGTTATTATTCGCGATTGCCCTCACTTTTCGAAGGAGAAGAAGACCTGGGGCGGTGGTAAGGTTGAGCACCCCGACAAGTGGACTGTCTACATGGAGTACGACGGCGAGTGCTAGGGCTAGAGGCTCCTTGTTACCCTATGGATTCGCCCCTGTGTGTCCTGGTGGCTTCGTGCTGTAACAAACCTGTCGCAATTGTTCTTTTTATGTTTTCGTGGAGGCGAGGAACGCTATCTAGGTAGCTGGAGTCTACCGTTATGTCTTTAAATGACGCTATGAATGAAGATGATGGAATGTTTACGATCTCTCTCCTGTAGTTCGGATGGTTGCCATCGCTTAGAGTTAAGCAATGGAAAGACTTTGCTTGAGGGCTCTTTTGTATAAAGACGGACGTATGTCATCATTGCCCATCGCAGCTCATTCCGTCGCAGGCAACCTCCGCAGCCTGTTTAAACCACCCTCCACCTTCAAGCAGGGCCATGTCGGATGATACTGTACATCCGAAAAAAGCCCCAGCAGCATATGAGGCCTCTGCAAGAAGGGTACAGACTCGGTGACTGACCAGGCCTCCAGCCATTCCGGGCGACGCTTCGCGAGGATCGAGTTTGTGGGCATGAAGTGGACGCGGGGAGTTAAAGGGAAGGCCGGAGGAATCCCAAGAACAACTGGGGGGTGCCCCAACGTATTGATCCTCATCGGCTTAGGACTGGATTATGTTGGTAGAACGATCCCATTGAACTTAATATAGCTAGCTACTAGCCACGCTTAATCCTCAGCCGTAGTGGCCCTGGCGTCAAGTTGAAGTGCTCATACACCGGCTGCTCGAAGCCCGGCGATGGCAGTGCAGCATGAACGCGACGATGGTTGTCTACTCGAGGAAGCTGATAGGGGATGGGCAGGAGGACATGAAGTTTCTACTAGATTGCTAGATAAGTTGGGTAACTATGCCATACCCAGCTATACGGATAATGGATGCCCAGTGCCTATATGTAGAGTTGGGTATATCTCAGAATCAAAGGTCTATAAACTACAAATACCAGCAAGTTATCGGTACGCCCCAGCTAGACCAGCATCATCATCTCTTGCCTATTATCTCACCCAGTTCTCTGGTGACACACCTAGGCCGGGTCTCCCACTTTCAACTGCTTCTCCTCCTCTGGGGCCACTGTCACCTTTTTGCCCTTCTTCCTAACATTGACCCACCCCATCCCAAACGCAAACACCATCGATCCGGCGGCCGCTGCGAGAGCGACATACATGACATACACAATCGCCGCGTTGTAAGCTTTCAAAACTCCCGGCAACGCATTGGCTTCGACAGCCTCCTTCACGCCACTCGCTCCAGCAGCCTCAAGAACATCGGCATCAACACCGGGGGCATACTTCTTCAACTCGCTCTTCAGTCCTTCGCTGAACACAACCTGGCAGACGGAGAGGAAGGTGGCAGCGCCGAGATTCTGGCAGAGTACGAGCAGGCCCGTCGCGATTGAGTGCGAGCCCTTTGGGGCATTATGCTGCACCGCATGCAGCGGCATTTGGATCCCGAGGCCGCGCCCGATGCCCTGAAGGACCTGGAACCCGGCCCAATTGTGGGCGGCGGTTGTGGTGGTGAGGGTTGTGAGGAGGGCTGTGCCTGTTGTTGTCATTGTGGCGCCGAGGAGGGCGAAGGGGAGGTAGTAGCCTACTCGGCCAACTGGATAAGAAAGTCAGAAGAAGGAAAGATCCCTGATGAGAAGATCCCTGATGAAAAGGACACCGGATGGGAAATGACATACCTAGTACACCCGCAACCATTGCGAAGACGATGTTCGGCACAACACTCGGCAGCAGATTCACTCCACTGCTCGTCGGCGTCGCATCCCTCACTGCCTGGAAATACATGGGCAGGTAATAAGTGCAGCATATTGTCGATCCCATAGTGAATCCGTAACTCAGACAGCTAGACCAGATGATTCGGTGTCGTACAAAGTTAAATGGGATCATTGCAGTCTCGCCCATGCGGTACTCCCACACAAGAAAGACAATGAATGTAGCGCCAGAGCCGGCGAACAAACCGATGATGGTAGAGCTGTGCCAGGCATAGCTGGTGCCGCCCCAGTTCAGGGCGAATAGGAGCTGGACTATTGCGCCGGAAAAGATGAGGAAGCCCAGCGGGTCGAGTGTGAAGAAGGTTCTGCGGAGGCTCTGGGCTTTTGCATCGACGGTACGCGCATCGGGGATGTGGATCAGGAATAGGGCCGGATAGATGAGAGCAGAGCAGGGGAGATTAATGTAGAAGCCTTTGAGAAAAGTTAGCTTTGGGCGAAACAAGTCCTGATGGACGGTTTGGATGGACGTACACCATCGCCAGGAGGCATGTTGCGTCAGGGCGCCGCCGACCAAGGGCCCGGAGAGCAGTCCCAATTGGCTCAATCCCATCAGGACTCCAGTCATTTCTATCGCTTGTTAAACCTTGACATAGACAACAGGGGGAGTTCCAGTCATAACGCACGTGGTAGCCGCGGCGGGGGAACACTGGCATGGAGGATGGTAAAGGCCCCGTTCAGCAGCCCAGACGATCCAATACCGGCAATGGCGCGGCCGACAATAAGCATGTTCGAGGACTGAGCTGCACCGCAGATTGCAGAGCCGAGTTCGAAAATGGTGAAAAAGGCGAGGAAGGTCCACTGCTCCATGGTGAGATAAATGTCTTATGTAGAGTGGCGGAGGGACAAACCTTGCTGTCAAAGTAGGTGTACAGCTTACCACTGAGAGGCTGGACGGCGCAACTGGCAGAGTCAGCTCGGCCGAGGTGGGATATACTCGCGGACTTACTTCGTCACCAGATATGCCGTCCCGTACCAACCGACATCGTTTAGGGAGTGAAAGGTGGTGGTGATTCGCGGTATGGCCTTATCTTAAGTCAGTCATGTCGAGGGGTAGAGGGCAGTGTCATACGGTAGAGACAATAGAGGTGTCCAGGAGCATCAAATACACCGCAAGGACCAGGCACAATAGAGTCGAGACCAAGGTCAGCCCTGTGGTGTATTCCCGCTCATCGCTGGTTGCTCTGAGGGAGTCTTTGGGGATTTCGGAAGATGTTGGTGAAGTAGAAACAATTGGGGACTCTGCATGGTCCTTTATCGAATGAGAATGCTCCATGCTGGGCAGATTGTGCTGATGCTGTAACCATCATGCCAAGTGGACATGGCGCTTGCCAATATATAGGACGAGAGCAATCGGAGCTTCAATCATGAAGGTCCGACTGCTGCAGTGCAGGAGCGGAGTCGGCGCGTGCGTGAACTCCGACTCCGATTGCGGAGCTGAAGTGTTCCTCAAGGTCGGACCCAGCTTCATCCTCCTACCCCTACGCCCCTTTCACTACAACGACACTTCACCATGAGCGACTCCTCGACTCGTCCCCAGAGAAAGATTGCAGCCCGCGCATGCACAAATTGTGTGCGCGCAAAGGCCCGCTGCTTACACTCTGGCCCCTCAACCGAATGTGACCGGTACGGCACAGTTGCTATCCCCCTTTCCTCTCCCTACTAACAAAGCAGATGTACGCGCATGAACAAGGAATGCCTGCCCTCGCCGCCGATCCGCAAGCGGCGGACGACGAGAGTAAGCAAAAACGACCAGGTGCAGCAGCTGAACGAAAAGGTCGAAGGGCTGGCGGCCATGCTTCAGTCTGCGTTAAGTCGCTCTCCTGCCACTGCTTCAAGCTCCGGTATCAGCCGGTCGGACTCAGGATGTGCGTTGTTGGCGGGCCCTGCATCAGACTCAAGTCCGATTGCCGCAGCACTGCCCTTCGACCTCGATGGCGCAGAAGCCGAGCGGCGTCTCGATCGATTTCGGACAGAGATGCTTGGAAACATGCCATTCCTAGTTTTACCAAGCTCGCTCAGCGCGGAGCAGCTTTGTCAGGAGAGGCCGTTGCTCTGGATGAGCATTATGAACGTGACCTCCATGCGGCCTGCGGAACAGCAAGCCTTTTCCCGGGAGGTCCGGGGGACATTTGGCCGCGAGGCGTACATTGAGGGACGCCGCAGCCTCGATTTCCTGTTGGCGGTGCTTGTCTTTATCACCTGGTCCGTCACCGAGAATTGCTCAGGACTGTAACAGAACTGATTCTGAGTAGGGACCAGTGGAACTGGTACGGAAAATGTCCATCGACAAGCCTCGCTCATCTTGCCATCTCTATTGTCTACGACCTAGCGCTCGATAAGCCAACGCCTCCGGATCCAGGGGTCAGCATGATGAAGAAGGTAAAGGGGATGACCAATCCGTGTGTGACCTATAATGCGCCAGGTCTGGATGAGCAGAGGGCTGTGATGGGCTGCTTCTTGATCAGCACAATGTAAGCTCCCTACAGAAAGGGAGGCTCAGTGTTGACGAAGACAGGCGATCTCTACAAGGCAAAGGCGAGAGTCTCAAATGGACTCCCTTCCTGGATCAGTATCTGAATGAGATTGAGCGGCATAACGAGGCTCCGAGCGATCTGCTTCTCGTCCAGCTCGTCAAGCTGCGTCTGATCGCAGAGAACGCCATTTCATATCTTACGATCAGCGGCAGCGAAGCATCACCCTGGTTCGACGCCTCGGGGCACTTCAAGTCCCTACAATGCCAGCTACGAGCCGTCAAAGAAAGACTCCCCGCGGATCTTCTCGACCACAAGGCCCTCCTCTTAGAACTGTACAACACCGAGGCAACAATCCACCAGATCGGCTTCCTCCCCACCGGCTGCTTCCTCGGCTTCCCAAACAGCCGCTTTGAATGTATATACGGCTGCCTCCAGAGCGTCAAATCCTGGATCGACACCTACCATCTCATATCGCCGGCTCAGTACGCGGGGCTCTCAATAATGATGCGCAGTAGCATGATCCGCTGCTTCTCCAACATCTGTCGACTGGCCATCTGCGACCACCCGGAGTGGGACCCGAGCCTACTGCAAGCGACCATTGACGTCTCGGGGGCGCTGGGTGAAACCTGCAAGCGATATTCACAGGTCAGGGAGATACTGGGGCTTGGTGCGGCAGATGAGGAGCCGACGGTTTATGATCTCATGGCCGACAGACTGCGAGGGATGAAGGCGTGCTGGGATAGCATGACAGCGACCGCGATTGCGACAGAGCAGCAAGATCCACTGATGGGACCGACAACGACGGCTTTCATGGACGAGCTAGGCAACTTCCCAGACGAGTTTCTGGGACTTTGGGATTGGCCGTTGTCTAGTTATACCTAGGGAATATATTGTCTAACTATTACGTATGTAGCTGAAAGCCGGAGGGATATGTATATTTACACCAGGATAGCAACACAGGACCCAACAATCACCAAAAAACGAGCAAATACGGGGAGCTTGCTACGCATCCAATATCAAACCAGCTATCCATCCCCTGCCCCTCCTTCTTCAACCGCCGAATGTCCAACCAAACATCGCTCCACCTCAGCACCGTACCAGAGCATTTCCAGCCTGGGCGCGGTGTCTCAGCCGTCTCTCAACACAGCGCAACATCAAAGTAGGTCAAAAGCTAACAGAGAAAGATGCTATCAACAGCAGATCACTAGCCATCCAGCGGAGATCAACAAGCCTACTGCAATAATTGCCTTGGACAACAACATCAGGGCAAAGTACTTGCCCACGCAAACCCGCGCCCCAGAGCCCCAAGCCAGGCTGTATCGCTCGTATCGCTTCGCGGCTGCCGGATCATCCAGGAACCGCTCTGGCATAAACACCTCGGCGTTTTTCCCGTAGATCGGTCGGTCGCGGTGGCTGATCCAAGGCGAGCACGCGACCTCGGTGCGTGGGGGCACTCGTTGTGTACGGCCACCGACCGGCAGGGTCAGCTCGGGATCGTGCTTCCGCGCGAGGTGACGACGGGCTGCAGGCGGAGGGTCTCGCGGAGGCACGCGTCGAGGTATGGCAGTTTCTCCGTGATAGCGCCATAGCTGGGGTCCGGCAGGATCAAGGCCGCAGCCTAGACCTCTGCCATGTGTCGAGCCCAGATTGGGGGCTGGGCCAGTGTATCGCCGAGGAGGCCAAGCAGCGTCACAGCGCACCCCTCGGAGCCGTTGCTCAGGATCACGAATGTTTCTGCGTCGAGGTGCTCGCCCTCGGGGGTGCGTGTGTCCATGAAGCTTTTTGACCAAGGCAGAGGAGAGGATGTCAGCTCGAGAGTCACTTGGGGAGAGTGCTTTGGGTAGGGGTATACTTATGCTTGAAGAAAATCATACGAGTTGTCTCCCTTCTGGGGTTTCGGGATTTCGTCCGTCGGCTAAGGCTTTGGTGCGCTGTTGTAGAATTCTATTTGCCTGCTTTATGATTGTCCCAAAGCCCAATTCTGGTCGGAGCGGAGCATGATAGAATGTCGCAGCTAGGTGGTAGTCAGCCATTCCACAAAGTGATATGTCTGGCTGCTGATTGTAAACGGCAGGACCTCCAAGCGGAATACCTTGAGTAGGCCATGGATATCTTCGCCCGCATTGATGAAGGCAAGCGGAGAGCGGAATCCCACGTCGGAGATGGTATCATACAAGAGAAAGGGGGCACAGACTGCAAGGTCCGCTGGATTCTGACTCTGAATGAAGGTTGTGTCCAGTTTCTCTAGCCACTTGATGATATGCTTGTCCATTAGGGTACGGTGAATGTCGGACAACAAGTATGTAGACCTGATGGGATGGCTTTTTAAAAAGACCAGGGAAGTAAAACCGGGCTTTGGTGTCTCCTTGGTTATACACTGTTGGGATCACCTTGCTGTCAGCCAGGAGCAGCATGGTGGGCGATATCTGGAGGACAGAACCTAGGCCGGTGAGAACAAGGGGAGATTCTATTTTACACATTTAACAGAGCACGTACCATATCTTCTGATCGTCTCCCACTCTACCTGGAGCTCGGTACCCCGGACACAGTGCCAGACCTGCCATAGTCAAGTAGCACTGGCCCAGAATGGCCCGGGGTAGTGTCTCGGAGGATGGAAGAAGCAGTAGTAGACTATTTGGTGGATTAACTGAATAGCTAGAGCCCCGAGGAGAGAGAGAAGAATATCATGACCTCCAGGCTTACTGGATTAGGGAACGGTGTATATCCTCATGAATTCTTTCTTAATAAGTCGAGGACTGTCCTTAGAGCGCGCTCTACAAAGCCGAGAGATTTCCAAGTGCATAGCATCGAGACCCGTGTTTGCTGTCCATTTAATCCTAGCAGTTGTCAAAGCTCTATTCACAAGAGATCTCAAAAACTTTGTAGCTTCGTCATTCGCTGAGTTTATCTTGTTCTTTATGTCTGTACTCATTTGGTCCCACTCTCTTTCTGTCTTGCCTCATTAAAGATTAAGCGATACTGTACAAACCGTGGTACTATAGCCATCAGAGTCACTTCAGAAGCCCGGGCTAATGGAATATAAACTAGGTCGAAGGTGATACAGTCAAGTGAGTTAGGATGTCGAGGTTGAAAGCGGGTCAACTGCCACTTTGAGAATCTGACCGAAGATGCGGGGTAGACTTAATACATACGTATTATTAGAGAAATCCTCCCTGTCAATATTTTAACATTTCCAAGCCGTGCAGCTTGCTCATGTACATTCATTCTTACCATCTCGACACGCTCCAGTCCAATCCCCATTTAATACCCAGCCACAATGAAGATCTTCCCTGAAGCGGACGTTATCTGGTGGAATGCGAACTCTTACTCCATTCAATGTCCATTTTGCGAATCAGTTCACCGCCATGGTGTAAACTGGAAGACAAATAAGCTGAGATATTCGCATTGCGAGAAGATGGAGAGTTATCTTTGCTGCTTCCCCTTGAATGATCAAGGCGAGGTTGCCTATGAAATTGACAAGAGACGAGGACGATATATCAATATTTGCGTGGCCCATGACAGGGATACCGAACATGACGATGGAAATGATGAGGAAGTTAATCGTCTGGCGATCGAGTTGGCTCGGCAGGCTACAATCGCAGCAGAGAAGGAAGAAACATTTGCAAGTATTGATGAAGATTCAAAAGAACTCTCCGTTGTCGATCCTGGCAACGGGATTGCGCCATTTGAGGAGAAGCGAATCTTTGGGCCAATCAGTGACTGTGTCAACGGGGATGTCAGAGCGGTGCAGGAATATCTAGAAACTTCTTCGGAAGCGACACTATTTGTTCGAGGAAGATTTTTCGATGGTAAAACAACCCTTATCAGTGCAGCATCTGAACGAAATTCAGAGATGATCTCCCTTCTCATCAAACACGGAGCTGAGTTGGATGCTGTTGACAATCATGGAAGGAGTGCTCTCATGGAGGCAGCGCTTTTTGGCCGGGTTGACAACGTAAAGGTTCTTTTAGCACACAATGCAGACAGGTATACGAAGGACAGCGAAAACCGAGTAGCCATTGATTTTGCTCGAGAACATTACAGAAATCGACGAGAGAGATACGCGCGCCTTGGAGGTGACGTCACGTTGTTAACAAATCGACGGCTGCGCTATGTCGAGGACACATTCAAAAGGGACATTGACCGCCAGGAGATTGTACGGCTCCTCGGTGGAGAGAATAGGAAGTCAAAGATTGCTTTTGGGAGCCCTCCCACATTATCATCTTCTGAGTCCTATTCATTCACACATTCACAAAGGCAGGGCTCGCTTGTATTACGCGGGCCGATCGAAGAGTACCCAATCACGTGGGGTTGGAAGACGGTGGCACGTTTAGAACGAGGAGGAAAATTCGCGTCCATTGGCGCTATGAGCGGCTGGGCACATGTTTCGATGCAATCCCTCATAGTGGATGGTCGGCAGTGGACGGATGATGTGTTTTATATCTCGGAATCAGCAGGGCATATCTTGCCTCCCCACCCATGTGATCAGGGTAGAGACGGCCGATACAATGCATGCCACGCAGAAAAGCAGTTGATAGCATACTTCATTGACCGCCATGTTTTCCTCCCACGCGATGGGCTTCCGGACTCGGAACTGGAAGAAAAGATTTTGAAGGTAGGGGAGTCGCACGAGCGGTTTCTTTCAGTCCCTGAAGTTGGGCGTCAGGTGAAATCCCTCAGAGAGAGGAAGGCCGCTCTCGACCATGAGCTATCCGACGGAGACGAAAAGCTCATCGGAAAACATGATAAGATCAAGGCACTGGAGCTGGAGCTCAGATCGGTTGAATCCACCCTAAACGCGCTCATTGCTACTACCCGTGCCCGACCATTATTAGAACTAGAAGCCCGACTGAAGATACTACATCAGCGACGAGACAAACATGCCGATCTGATCGACATGGCTGATGCGCCGCCACCAGCTTCCTTAGCCGAGGCGGTCATAATGATCAGTTCGCCTCCCTGTAAGGACTGCGTCCTGTTTACGGACAAAGTTAACAAGCGCTTTAATCTATCTATACAGCTATTTGCGGCACTCTGATTCATTATGAATCTCACCAAGGTGGGAGGCTCTGCATGATGGGTTGAAGTGAGGTTACCTGAGATAAATTCACTAAGACAGTGAATACTAGTGGATCTAGTGGATATTAGAGGTCACTAATATCCTTAGGCCTTAGTAAAGGTTGGCTATTTACTATAACCAACTAATAACTTTAAATATGTAGGCCTTATATAGGTATAAATATTCCCTAGATA
>RHLP01000675.1:0-10763 GCA_003719405.1 Aspergillus incahuasiensis
GTTATATAGTATGCCCCCTATTATATTTAGAGTAATTAATACCTAAATAAAGCCTATTATTTAAAACTTAGGCTAATTTCTAGTATATCTTAATATTTATTCTGGCTTTTTTAAATTTATAATACTTATAATTCTTACTAATAATATAAAAATAAAATACATAATTCTTATTAATAACTATGTCTAAGTTATTTAATTTTACTAAACTATTTGTAGTATCTTTAGAGTATTATAGAGGTGGCTATGGGACTGGTGAGTATATGGTTGCGGAGCTTTCCGAGTGGCTGGTTGCTGCAGACAATGGGGCGAGGTCTGGCGATCTTGCATGGTGTTGAGTTGATCAGATGCCACATGGGGCTTGGCTTTGAGATAGCAGGCTGAAAGGATGGAGGCTTCATCGTTCGGTTCAATACATAACTGGAAGGGAACCTGGGGAAATGTATACCTTAGAGAGCTGGCAACCGCATGGATAAAGACTACTCGCTTACAAGATATGTGGCTGTCACTATCGTCCATCAAGTCCTGTAACATCGATCAACAGGAGACCATTTATTTCAGATATATGTGGTGCCTCCTGTTCAACCGTCACCCGCAATACTCAAGATCCTGAAGGGATGGAGCAGGCACTTGGCTCGGATGATGGTTTACGTTAGGTGACCGGTAATTTCTACCACCAGCAAGTATATAGAATATAATGAAAGGAACGTATTGTTGTCCTAACTCGTATGAGCGAGCCATGCTCTCACAACGCTGTTGCATCAAGATTGATACTTGAAGATCGAATAATAATAATTGGAAGCAGAAATGGCATACATGGTATCTCTATTGTTTGTTTCAACATCAGTATTGTGCTTCAGGCCGACTCTGTAATACAACAGGTAGATTAGGTTCAAGAAACCGGTGACTCGGTAGTATAGGACGGGAGGTACGCATAAGGCAATGTTGATATCTAAATTGATTCCTAAGATTTGCGACGATGAAACCGATGTAACATTTCACAAACTGGATCCAATCACCTTATGCCAATAGATATGCTAGTTAGAATAGACAAGAAAACACTTGGAGGAAAATAAAACATGCGAAATGCCATCCGCAGGCCTCAGTAACCTGCCAGAAGGCGTTGTTTTTATCGCAAGCAGTATAATATGTTAAGCTGTTTTGATTATCGCACAGTACCTAACGTGCATTGCGGTACCATATCTCATGAGCAAGGGCCCGCAGGACCTCGTCCCCCTTAGGACCCAAGTACTTGATGGTCGACCAGAAACAGCCCCCCCGCAAATCGCGCCACAGCTCGTAGAAAAGCTGTCCGCCGGTCTGCTTGAAAGTGAACCACTTGCCAGGTGGATAGTTCAAACCGGGGAAGATCAGCGAGGCCGGGTTCAAGGCAGAACCCGGACCCAAGCCACATAGGCCTCTGAAGGTAAAGGTATCCAAGTTGGGGAGGCCTTGGTCGCGGAAGAAGTCGAACAGAGTAAAGATGTCATCCGCCTCTCCTTCGATCTTGTCTAGCTCCAGGTGTTTCAAAGCAGAGCGATGGCGCTGCAGAATGCGCAGTAGAACCCCGGGCGACTGTTTGTCAGTGATATAGACTTTGCCCAGATTGAGCGATTCCAGCCGGAATACGCACCCCTGCGAGCCTAGCCACTCGGGGATGACCAGCGACCCCTCGGTCTCGCCAAAGTCCATCCGGAGGCTCTTGAGTTGTGGCGCGAGGCTGAGCAGATCCACGATGTATTGGACCTCCGCTGCGTCATCGTCGTCGATGGAGGCCTCGAAGCGGAACTCGCGGAGGTTCGCCCAAACGGCCTGGAAGGCGGCGCTCTGGAGGTGGGCCGTGTCAATTCCGCGCATCCGGAACAACTTTGCGAGTCGGGCATGCGGTGGGGCCCAATGGATGCCGTATTTCTCGACTCGGATGTTTGGGACGCTGCTGAAGAGATGCATCATGATCATGTGCAGCTCTGAGTGGTTCAAGAGGGCGTAGCCTATGTCATCGTCCAGGTCATGATCGGAATCCTCGGCGGGCGAGGGGGGCTGAAACCTGTACCGCGGCTTCGCGACGGTGAAGGAGGTGCAGTTGGGAAAGCGCGCGATCATGTCTGCCCAGCGTTGTGTTGAGTACTGTGGGAGGACCAGCCGCTTGGAATCATCGCGGGTCCAGGTGAGACCAGCGCCGAAGTCCAACTGCTCTCCGTCCTGGACCCGTAGCTCTTTGACGTGAGGAACTAGCTCTGCATGCCTGCTGATATCGTTGAGTCTGCTCAGGGGTGTTGCTGAGAAGTTTATCGCGACATGTGCAAAATATGACCGACCAAATTCATAGAAGGTGCTCTTGTTGATGTATCTGCTGACCGCACGCAGATTACGAAGATCGCCGGGCTCTGCCCAGTATATATACGATGGGCGAGGCAAAAACTGTGCGATCCGACTGAGTATCTCGGAGGGGAGGCTGTCGAGCCGTGGGACAACCTTTCCAGCGGGTGCTTTCTGGGATGTTGGCATGATGGTGAGTGATGGATTAGACTGCATATGAGGTTGGTTTGGAGATATGGATGAAGCTGAAAGAGTTTAAGAATGGCGGGGGGTGAGGGGGTTTATAAAGGATATCAAATACACAGCATGACTCACTTGAGGCGCGTATTCACTGTCAGTGACAAAGACACTTTACCATTCACAAATTTCCAGGTTAGAGCAACAAAGGAAGGGGCATCCACCCAGTGCAAGCACACAAAGGGCTTTATCTTCACAGCACGCTGCGTCTCACCCTCCAAAGACCTTTATCCGAAAAAACCACATGAGCAATGACATATCTTTGGGTTAACCTCGGGGTGCTAAACGAGTTCAGGGGGTTGGTTGAGGGTGGGCGTTTCGACTGCTGAATCCCACAAACCGAGGGTCGCTATGACATGGAGACATTGTAGCGGGTGCATGGATGAACTGGTAGTTGAAGTTGGCAGATGGAGCAACAAAACACTGGAGGCCAAGCGAAGCTCGCGCGAGAGGTTTCATAGAGGTTTCACCTCAAAGGGAAATAAAGCTCGATGGCGCAAAATAAGATCAGTTCGAGTCTCCGTCTGTATCACGCCCCAAGTCCTGGATAGTACCATGGCAACCTTGAAACTATGCATGTTTGACACCATTGATCCTTGCCGAGGGGAGTTATGTTGAGTACCTCCTCAGAACACTCCTCGGGCTCTCTTTCTCTTCTTTGGCACGTACAAAGGACGGAGGTCTTATCCTATTCGAAGCGAGTTAACATTATGCGGTACAGCCACCTTGCAAACACAGTAAAATAGTGCTTCTCTGAACTTGAATAGCCCCCGACCTGGACTGTTATTACCTCACCAGTTGTAGGTACACAAGTTCCCGCGCCATAATGCAGGCGGTAGAAAGTAACAGCTCCCGTCCACCGAGACTCGCAGATGCACATGCATCCAAGACAAAAACAAAGACAACCCTTTGCACCCTCCCCCCAGAGCTCAGAAGCTGCATCACATCGCACCTTCACTGATCTCAACCTGGTTGTATTCTCCATGGGAAAGTCGATGGTTGACTACATTCTTCAAGCTATGTCTGATGCTGGTCTTAAGCGCTGGTGGAGGGCGGGTATGATGATGGACACGGAGAGCCAAGGCAATATCTTTCTTTTCCGGCTCTCCTGAGAGGTGAAAGTGTTATCGACGGGGCCACGGGTACATACTATAAGCATGTTCCTCCGGATAATCATCCCCCTTTCTGCCGGACCCTTCTTCAACGCTTAAGGTCTGGGGAACTGGGACGGAGGGGTTCCTCCACACTCTGGTTAACCTGGATGTATTGACTGGCTGACGGGGATGGTTCTAAGCTTCTATCTTCCTTTATCCTTTTTTCCGTATTGGGCAGCTCGTTGTGCAAGAGGGGGCAGGTGTTGTGCTTTGGCTAGTTTGTGATATATTTCTGTGTTTGTTAGGGCTGTGAGGGATTTTAGCTCCTTAAAGTGACCATCCTAGATGCAGTTCATATACCCCACGGTAGACTCTACGGTAGAATTCATATGCTCATCGCTTGAATCACGGCTGAATAATAACCCCAGAGGAAGAGGCAGTGTTAGCCCTAAGGCAGACTAGACCCACTGCAGTCTAGCGCTGGGTCCTTCTGCCTATATAAGGCCCACCCCCGGGTCCAGCTCCATCTCTTCCATCATTTTTCCTCCACATCCCCTCCGGATGCCGTGATACGTACGGTATGGAGCAAGACTTCATTGTCGCGGACGCACAAAATTTCCCTCCACGTGAACCCTCACCAGAACAGAAATGGCTCGAACCAACCGCCTACCTCAGCGAGTCCAGCGAGTTCCAGCAGCATCTAAACTCCCTGGTACCAGGAACAGGCGAATGGATCGAACAGACCCCGGAGTTCCAGCAGTGGCGCGACTCGGCCTCCCACGGCGCCCTCTGGATCAAGGCCATTGCCGGCGCGGGGAAGAGCGTCCTGGTCGCCCGGCTGGTTTCGCTGTTTCAGCAGCAGAACCAGAAAGACGTACCGGTGCTCTTCTTCTTCTTTCGTCAGATTGTCGTTGCGAATCACGGTCCGCACTCCTTGGTCCGGGACTGGTTGGCCCAGTTATGTGCTTACTCGCCGGCTCTGCAGACGAGGCTGGAGGAGCTGCGGAGTCGGAATAAGAGCGTGCATGAGGTCGCGTTCAACGAGCTATGGCAGCTCTTCCTTGACAGTTTGGTCGGCCTAGATAAAGTATATTGTGTTGTGGATGCGCTGGACGAGCTAGACGCCCGCTATACCACCGATCTTCTCCCCCGCTTGGTCGCCCTGGGCCAGCTGGCACCCGGTCGCATCAAGCTGCTCATGTCGAGCCGTCCACTTCCTCAGATCCAGGCGGTGCTTAATACTGCCACTGTCCTCCGGATTCGACTTGAGAATGCGCAGCTCAACGAGGACATTGCGGTCTTTGCTGAGTATCGACTCCGGCATACTGCGCTGTCGGACCTCGGCGAGCCGGCTCTCACAGAGATCAAGAGAGCGATTGAGAACCGGGCGCACCCTTCTTTTCTTTACGCGAACTTGCTTCTTAATGAGCTCCTCGATAAACAAACTTCACAGAGTTGGACGCCGGAGTCAGTGCAGCAGTCGCTACTTACTGTCCCACAGTCACTGGAAGACTTGTACGCGCAGATGCTGAAGGACCATTCGCAAAAGGCCTCCGTTCCCCAAGACCGCCAGCTTCTAATATTGCAGCTTGTCACTCATGCCACTCGGCCCCTTCGCCTGCTGGAAATAGCAACTGTCCTCGACTTTCTCTCGTTGGGCGCCGACCAGCAAAGCGGCTATCCAGATACCAAGGCAATGGCGCGTATGTCGTGTGGCCCGCTGCTGGAGATCCTAGAAGACGAGACAGTCTCCATCATCCATCACTCATTTACCGAGTTCTTGACAGATTCCAAGAGAAATACTCGGACTCGCAATGGCTTTCCCGTCATTGATCCACTCGAGACACACAATCTTATGGCATCAACATGCCTGCGTTACATGTCTTTCGGGGGCCTATCCTCGGAGGCTATCAGAAAGTCCTCGCAATCGCTAAAGAGATTCGAGGGCGGACCGACCAATAAATTACGGCATGGCCAGATGGACCACCCATTCATCGATTACGCGGCCAGGAACTGGTTTGCACATATTCGCCACCTGCCAGAGCTCAACCAGGAGCTACTCCAGCAAATAGAGCAGTTTATGCGCACCGACAACGACAGCTTTCTAGCATGGGTGATGGCGCTTCTGGATCCCGGAACAGACCCCATAGCGTCCACCATTTCGCCGCTTCACGTCGCCGCCTGGACAGGAATCGCCAGGTACATTGAGGTGCTGCTCTCGGCGGGCCACGACCCGAACATTCGCACGAAGCTAGAAGAGACCCCTCTGGCGATGGCAGCGCGAAACGGCCACGCAGATGCTGTCAGGATTCTGCTTCGGTCTGGCGCCGCCCCTGATGAGCCGGACTATTTCGGCGCGAAGCCGCTGCACCACGCTGCTCGAGCAAACCACCATACTGTGGTGCGGGCTCTTGTGGAAAGCGGAGTCAGCCCGTCAACACCCAAGACGCGCGATCCAAGCCCGCGGTTCTGCGGTAACGCGCCGTCCAGCATTGGGGAGACACCTCTGGAATATGCATGCAAGGCCGGCGCGCTGGAAACAGTGCAAGAGATGCTACCCTATCTCTCGCAAGAAGACGCTCAGCATGCCATCCTACGCTCCATCAAACATTCAAAGAACGAGCTGTTCAGGTTGCTTGTCACGTACCCCGGGCTCGCATTCGATACGGAGTTTGGTGGGAACTGCCTGTTGATGGCGGCGGAGAAGGCCAATTTCGAGATCCTCATGTCACTGCTGGAGCTGGGATGTGATTCCTGGCATACACCCAAGCGACCGGAGTACTATATCAATGTTCTCGGTAGCAACGCGTGGGAGCCAGCCGAGTCCGTCCTGCTATCGCTTTGCAGGTCCCGCGGTCGTTTCTACAGGTCAGCCAAGAACGACGCAGCAGCAGCCAACATCGAGCGATGCCTAGACCTGCTCCTAGAGACAGGCTGTGACATAAACGCTAGGTCACCATACAACTTTAACCGCACCGCCCTGCACAATTTCGTCGAAAACAGCTTCCCGGGCGTCGAGAAGCTCCTCGCCCACGGCGCAGACGTCCACGCAACCGACCAAGACGGCAATACACCATTGCACCTCTACTCCCCGAGAAAGGGCACCGAGGCCATGCTGGAAGCTCTCCTGCGCCATGGGGCCCGCTGGGGCGCAACACGGGCATCTGACGGCAAGACACCCTTACATACCTGCTTCAGTTCGTTCGGCACCGATGCCGAAGCCCCTGAGATCCTGGAGCCGTATATATCCGACTGGAACATCCCTGACGCACGTGGAAACACGATCCTGCATCTCAATGAATGCGGCCGAGACGGGCCACTCAAAAAGCTCGTTGGATTAGGCGCCAATCCGAACTGCCGCAACCATGCCGGCCAGGTCCCGCTGCATGTTGTCCGCAGTGCAAGTCTCGTTGATGCTTTGCTGTCCGTTGGCGCGGATCTCGAAGCGAGGGACTATCAAGGCCGCACTGTCCTTCTGCATCGTGTGTCTCATGACCGCGTTAACGATCTCCAGCACCTCCTTGACCTTGGCGCGGATCTGAACGCGGTCGACTACCAGGGCGATGGCGCGCTGGCCCTCGCGCACGGGAATCATTATAACCACGAAGTGTATAAATTCCTCCTAGCGGCAGGCGCCGACGCAAACCACGTGAATCACAAAGGAGAGACGCTGCTGCACGTGTGGATGAAGCGCGCGCTGAGTGGAGGAAGCACGTCGGGCAGTCGCGAGATCAAAGACCTGATCCTCGAGCACGGCACGAAGGTCAGTCCGTTTGCCCAGAACAACGAGGGCCGCACCATCCTGCACGACTTCTGTTCTGCTCCGCCAGCCTGGCGCGGCGATCTGTGGCGCCCGGGGCATAATGTTATGGAGTGGTTTTCGGCAGATACTCTTAAAGTCCTGTTGGATATGGCGGACTTCGAAGGCAGACGGCCAATCCATGATGCAGCGGCTACCTCAGAGCAGTTGGTTGCGTGGCTGCTGCAGAAGGGGGTGGATCTGGGGGTGGTCACGCACAACAGGCAGAATGCGCTACATATTGCTGCGATTGCGAGAAAGAGTAACACGCTGGGTCTCATCCTCGAGAGCCTGTCAGACGCCCAGCGTGAAACATGTATCAACCAGCAGGACGCAGAAGGGAAGACTCCGCTATTCTATGCCTGTCGTTCCGGCGACTTGCAGAGCGTGCTTGTTCTTCTACATGCGGCCGCAGACGTGCATCTCGCTGACAGCAACGGCTACAGCCCGCTCCATGCCTGCGCAGAATTCAACCCCGAACCCAGCTTTCCAGATCCGCGATATCATGAACGGGGCCACAGTGAGTGGCACAAGGTCTTGCAGGCAGAGGAGACTCTAGGTGTAGGCGGGATTGTCCGGGCGCTGCTCTCTCGAGGCGCGGACATCCTTGCGCGGGACAATCTCAAGAGAACAGCACTGGATGTTGCGGTGGACTATGCCAATGAGGAGATGGTGGCCGCGCTGCTGGAGCGCACGAAGACGGCAGTGCAGCTGCAAACCACGCCTGTCTCCTCGCTCAACGGCCCCGCGCAGATGCTTCTTTCGGCCCGACACGAAAGCATGGCTTCGATCATTGACAGCCTCGTGGAAAGCAGGGATCTGCAACCCGTCCAGACCTGTCGCTGGTTACTCAAGCTCCGCGCTTACAATGCCATCCACGCGCTCGCCAGCCGTGGAGTCGACCTATTCGTGAGCCGGGGAAGCCGGTATGCGAGTGAGGACTTCCTACAGGAGCTCGCGAGCTGGGGTCTGGCGGAACTCTTCGAAAGCCTGGGAAAGCTGCGGAAGAACAAGGAGTGGATAAACGGGACGCGTGGAAAGGGTACTGACACCGACTACGAGTTCGGGCCCTTCATTTTCAGCGCTGTAGAGCGCGAGCCGCCGAGCATGGACCTGCTCCGAGTCATCGTGGAGACCTTCGATGCCGACGTCAACGTCCAGGCCTACGAGTCTGAATGGGATGAGACCGAGCAGAAGAGAAGGTTTGTCCCGCACAAAACGCCGCTTGCGGTGCTCGCGCAGGGGACGCACTGGTGGCACGCGGAGGGCGTGCGCTATCTGCTGCAGCATGGCGCAGATCCGGATCTCTGTGATGCCAAAGGCTGCTCTCCGCTGCATGTTGCTGTCCGTGGTGGGTATCGCCGCGCAACCATTCTGCGCATCCTCCTGGAGCACGGCGCGAACCCGGACCTTGTCGATAAGGATGGCAACACACCGCTGAGCCTGGCTGTGGGGGACGCGGAGCTCGTGCGTTTGCTGCTGGAGCACGCTGCGGATATTAGTCTGGGCGATAAACCAATTCTGTTTACGGCCATCGGCAAGCAGGATGTTGATACGGTGCGCATTGTTCTGGAGACGGGGGCGGACTGTAACCGGCCGTTCAGGGAGGCTGGCCTGACGCCTGCAGATGGAAAGGAGGCTGTCCCAGCCTCGCAGGAAGATTCTCTACAAGACCTGGTGTTCGGGGACATGTACGATGGGATGGGTGGGGGGAAGAAGAAAAGCGAGGAAGCTGAGGCACGCCTCCTGCGCTGTCGTCCGCTGCATTACGCCTGTAGCCCCCGGTTCAACCAGGTCTCGGACCGGGCGAAAGCTGTTGATATTGTGGAGTTGTTGCTCGCCCACGGTGCCAGCTCGTCTCTTCCACCTAGCAACCACGAGGATAGTCCTAGTAGCACCATTATGCACGACGTGCTCTACCAGTGGGGAATCGTAGAGCCCCTGCTCGCACAGCCAGATCTCGATATCGAACAACGAGACGGACATGACAGGACGCTTTTTCTTGCAGCCTGCTGCCCGGAGAAGGTAGAGAAGAATCCCTCAAGCTGGGGCCTGGGCATGGTCTCCAGCGGCATCAAGTCCACACTCCCGTCCCCATTCATCCGACGCAGCAACACCATCCACCAACTATACAACATAGGCGCTGATATCGCGGCAACCGACAAGCACGGCAACTCCGCCCTGCACCTACTCCTAAGCGCGATCCCACAAGACAAACCCCAACCATCCAGCGAAAGAGCCAAAACGCTCGAAAACTGGACGGGGCTCATAACATTCCTCCTATCCAAGCACCCAGCCATGCTGCACGCCCGCAACATCGCCGGCTTCACGCCCTTCCACGTCGCCGCCGCCCAGCACCAGCTCACCCTCCTCCCCTTCCTCATCCAGCGCAGCGCCAATCCACGCGACCCCGATCCGCACGGCAACACAGCGCTGCACCACCTCGCCGCCGCCCTGTCCAAACGCCGAAAGCCCGCTCCCCTCCTCGAGCTCCTCGACGCGTTCCTTGCGCACGGGCTCGCCATCAACGCGCGCAACCTCGCCGGCGAGACACCCCTCCTCGCATACATCGCCTCCTTCACCTGCGAGCTCGCTGTGTCTGGAAACAACAGCGTAATCCAGGCCTTCCGGGACCGGGGCGCGGATATCCAGGCTACGAATGGCGCGGGCGAAAACGCGCTGCATCTCGTCGCGGCGATGCCGTGTGTGCATGGGTTTACCTGCAGGGATCGGGGTTGGGGTCAGCAGGGAGGCGCGTTTGAGTGGCTTATGGGGCTGGGGGTTGATCCGTGGGTGGAGGATCAGAGGCATAGGTCGGCTGTTGTGAGTTCTTTTTTTTCTTTTCTTGTTCCTCGCTCTGTTTGGTGACTCATGGGGGGTTCGTTGGTATCCTGCACGTGCATAGCCCTGAGTATGGTATGAGTCTGTTGCTGACAATGGCCCGCGTTGTATCTAGGATGTCGCCGCTGCGTATGGGAAGGAAAAGATTCTAGAGCTCTTCAAGAAGGCGTAACAGAGCTTGAGACTGCGACTGACTACCTGTTTTTGGTGGAATCGACTCATACCTGGTTCGTTGTTGGATACAGTCCCCTGGCCTGGTGGATAGGCCAACCACCTCGCCCTGCCCGAGTGCTTGAAATATCGCTGGGCATATTCGTCGCGGCTTAAATACCCCGAGCATAGCGAAAGCAAGAATACGGTAACAATGTATGCACATATCTGCAGTCCTAAGATACTCCCAACTGTAACAATCTCCAATTTCCCCAGCAAACCCTTAATCCAAAGGAAGAAGAGCTATCCTCTCCCAGCCCCATCGC
>RHLP01000676.1:0-24348 GCA_003719405.1 Aspergillus incahuasiensis
CCCACTCGCCCGCCCCATCCTCCGCAGCATCAACAAGCCATCGTGCCAAAGACCCTCTCGTCTGTGACTCCGTCCAGCCTGGCTCCCCAATCCATCCGACGAAGACTTCTCCATCCTCTCTATCCCGGCGCCAGCTCTCCTCGTCATGATTGCCGGGTATCATGGCAATGCGAAAGACAGTCCAATCAAGACCGTCGGCGTCGTGGTCAAACGCATCCCCGATGGCCCGTACATTTGCATACGCAGAATGGGCGAAAATGCGAATGCTCGGAATTACAACGGAGGTGAAAAGCGTCCAGTGGTCCTCTGGCCGATCAATCGAGGGCGTGCCCATGGCGAAGATGCGGCGCACTCCGTGTTCGCGCATTAGCGGGAATACCGAGGTCTTGTAGATGTCGGCGAATAGAGTATGATTGGACATATGGGTAGTCAGGCTGGGCCCTAGGAGGGAGATGACAAGTCGGGATTTGGCCATGGCGGCTGAGAGGGATTCGCGGTCATCCATTTCGCCTTTGATGATCTGGAGATGGTACGTACAGGGTTAGAACGTAGGTCATAGGCTACAACGAGTACCGCACACCTCGAGAAAGTCATTCGGTATTAGATCGTCGTCGATCTTCGAAGGGTTCCGGGCGTAGACTACCGTCTCGTGTTTCCGGTGTGCTAGTTCGCGTAGCAGGCAGATGCCCGCGGGGCCTGTGCCACCGAGAACAAGGATCTTGGAACCATCCATCTTATGCCAATGCTTTTGAGGATAGAAATAATTGAGGAGAGAGATTGAATCAAGTGCTAAACACTGTGACATCATGGGGGCCAGAGACATGGCGCTAAGTCAGATCGGGCTAGCGACTCCATCCTCTTGCCTGTCGGCGAGCAAGGCCATGCCTGTTCAGGTAGCCACTGACAGCCTAGGATATCAGCAGGCTGGCTATATGAACAGACTTCTCGCGGTGTGTTCACTGTGCCACATGTTTTGCATGGTAAAAGGAGCACACTTATAGACTACACTGGGTAAGGTCCTCCTACCACTACTACCAACTATACCTAAGCAAATGAGTAAGTGTTGTCTCAGTGTCTGTCTTAGTAACCATCTTAGCAACTGTCCTAGCGACTGTCTAAGCAACTGTCTAAGCGACTCGGTAGAGGGTATTGAAGCTCATGCAAAATGTTGGTCCTCTTTCTCCTTTGCAAGGGAATAGGTAATCTCTCCGGATAGCAGCTGCCACGTGGGCATTATCAATAGACTTGGGGCAATAAGCGCAAAGGGAGGGATGCACTGATAGCGCAGCTGAGTGAGTGAAGTAGGTGAGGACGCAGGGAAACAGCGTTTCAACACCATACTACTGGCCAGCCGACGGGTACATAATCAGTTCGGGTTGGCATGCCAAAGTTCAGATGGAGCGGCTATGTAACGGAGAGAGGATTGGTTGACGAAAGAAAAAGAAATGAATTGTATCTAGCTAAACGTGACAACTGACCTGCAAAAGACAACACTCTAAACAAACCCTCTATGAACACAGAACATGCATACGACACGTACCAAAAGTAGAAACGTCAAAACAAACAACCTTAGAAAGCTGCTAAGAGTTGCCGTAAAGGAACCCGATCACTAACGCAGCGCAGCTAGAGCCTCCGCCATCTCCCACACACTCGATCCGTCAATAAATGCCTCAACATCAATAGCGTACCCGCGACGCTGCCAGTCCACAGCCAGAAGACCCGTCGCTACGAAATCGCCGCCGACAGCGAAAAAGTCTGAGTCAGGAGCCAGTGCAAGATCGGGCGTGCCCAGAACACGTCTCCAACTGTCGTATATTGCTTCGACATCGAAAGCGATGGAGCCATTGACTTGCTGTTCCTGCTGTGGGTGCATATCAGGGACACCACTTGTGTTGCCGGTTCCATTCAACAATATTCTGGCGGGAGGAAAGAGTGGAAGTGTAACACGACTTTGAGCCCTCTCCATTAGGACGCATTGGCTCGGTGTCTGGGAAATTTGATCAGAGCTGCAAATACTTTGAATCGCCTCACACAGAAGATCTAGCATGAGCGTTGCAGCCTTATCACCAACCGCCCGCGCCGAAGCAATGAGGAGGACCTCCATGGTCTCGCCATCTAGCGGGGTGGTTTTGATCGCAACGTCAGCTTCATCAGCCGCAGGGCAGAAATCACCAATCGCATATTCCCTGCCATCCAACGTGACGTTTGCGAACTGCTCGATATTCTGGTGCTGGACGATACTGCTGAAACGGGTAGATGCAGGCCAAGGACTGCATGCCCGGACGATTTGGCGCATGCCGATTGTCTCGTGGTACATGCTAGACGCGTGCTGGGATTGGATATTCCGTAACAGCTCTGGAACGGCTGTTGTGCTGTTGACCGTGGTGCGTACGGGGATGATGTTGAGACAGGCGCCGACGGCACGGTCAATGTCTGCACTAGCGATGGCTCGGCCGGATGTGACGTGGCCGAAGACGACGTCGGGTGTTCCGGAGAGAGAAGCCAGGACCAATGCCCAGGCGGCTTTGAGGACGGTAGCAAAGGTGAAGGTGTGATTGAGGGTGGAAGGGACGGGGATCGTGCGGGTTAGATGGAGGTCATAGATATTGCGGTAGTCGGGTTTAGGATGGCGACTATTTTTGTCATGCTTGAACCAGCCAGCAGGGTTTGCCAGTAAGCCAAAGACTCAGTCTTGCCGGAGGTTTCGACGGCAGACACGTAGTGCGCAAAAGGTACTTCAGAGGGAATTTGCTGTTTGGCGAAGGCGGCCTGAAGTGTCTGCCAGATTTGGGGTAGGCAAACGCCGTCGTACTGGGCATGGGACATGCGCAAAACGAGACGGTGCTGCTCTTGGTTGCCGATGAGAATCAACTTGGCAAGGGGAGATCCGAAGTGGACGTCCGAGGTGACGTCCCTGGGACAAAGCTTAGCACAAACGGCATTGATGTCCTGATCAGTTTCGTGACATTCAAGATCTTGCGATATCTCTTTGAGCACAACTTGGTAAAAGCCGTCGTTGTGTGCTGCGAATGTCGTCCGGAGGATTTGATGCGCGCCTAAGATTTGCCTCCACGCGTCTTTAACGTAATCTGCAGACCATGGGATTCTCCCCTGACCATCCAAGAAGAGATAGTTGACTAGGCCACGCGTCGCCATCATCGAATGAGTAATAGCCGATGCCTGGAAATCTGTCGCGGGAAGCACATCCTCAATGTTATCGAGACCTGTCTTGATGTCTGCTGCAAACTTGATGACGAGATCGGAACCTGAGAGTAGAGAAAATGGCTTGTAGGGTACCGAGCGATCATCTGATCGCACCTTTTTGAAAATGCGGGCGGCCATCTCAGAGAGAATGGGGCCTCCGAAGATATCCTCGACCGAGAGAAGCCACCCCTGCGAGCGAGCGAGGCCCACCAGCTTCATAGCGGTTATAGAATCACCACCGGACCTAAAGAAATGATCACCGGAGCCGAGTAAGCTTGCTTCAGTCTGCAAGACCTTGGCCCACAACTCGCGCAGTTGAAATTCGGTCGGCGTTGTTGGTTCTTGCCTGATGCGACCTTGGTCTGCGAGGGCATATGACAGGGCATCTTCGGACGGCAGAGACAACACGAGTTCACGTAGCTGCTTGCGATCGGCTTTACCGTTCATGGTCAACGGGACTCGGGCCAATGGTATGAACATGGATGGGATCATATAGGAGGGCAAAGACTGGCTAAGAGAAAGCTGCAGACGGAGCAACTCATCGCGAAGCTCTGGTGTCATTTGCTTGACTTCAGCTTCACCACTGTGGTTACTATAGTGTAGGAAGGCAACGACTTGTTGACGCTGAGTATCGGGGTCTTTGACGGCGTCCACGGTTGCATGCGCCAAGGAAGGCAATGCGCTTCGCACTGCGTGTTCGATCTCGCCCAGCTCCACGCGTTGACCGCGCACCTTGACCTGGGTATCTTTCCGGCCTGCGAATCGGATCGTACCGTCTTCGTTGTAGCGGACGAGGTCGCCCGTACGATAGAAAACACGAGGACGGCTGGAAATACTACCGGAGGAAGTTAGAGTTGCTGCCCAGGCAGGGTCCCTAATAAAGGCGTTCGCCGTCTTCTCTCGGTCGTGTAGATATTCTCGCGCAACTGTTGGTCCCTCAAGGAGTAGCTCACCGACGCAACCGACGGGTGTCAGGCGATTGACGTCTTGAGGGCTCGCTATCCAGTACAGAGCACCAATGGCAGCACCTAGATTCGCAGGATCACTGGTTGCAGTTGCTGGGGGCATTCCGGAACAGTATACGGACGCCTCAGCGGGCCCGTAACAAACAATGAGATCGAGCACGCTGTGCCACTTGGCAATGATATCGTGGGTCGATGCCTCTCCGCCAAGGACCAGCGTTCGTAGGGAAGGAATATCGTTCGCGGGAAGTAGACTAGCCACCGTTGGGGTCAAAAAGGCCCAGTTGCATCGGAAGTGATTGATGGCTTCTGGGAGGGCGTTGAGACGGCTATATTCAGATGGTACGCAAATACAACCACCACGTTGAAGAGTGGTGAATATGTCCGCACAGCTTACGTCGAATGTATACGCGGCGAACTGCAGCAGCCGTGTTTCTGGACCGATGCCCCACCGCTCGCCGTGGGCCTTTGAACTGGAGCAGAGGGAGCCATGCTCGATCACGATTCCCTTGGGTTTGCCAGTACTTCCAGATGTGAAGAGAACGTATGCGGCATTGCGAGGACTCAATGCAGGAAGAGGCGTGTTCTGCGCATGGGGAAACGATTGCAGCTGGTGGACGAACTCTTCCGACACGATTAATTGATGAATAGAACTGTCAGAACCCCATATTCCAGCATGCTGGGGCGCAACCAGGAGAATTGGCGCCTTTGCATCCCGAACGATGCTTTCCAGCCGAGCCTGGGGATGCTTTGGGTCGAGATTGACGCAAGCGCCGCCGGCTTTCATGACGGACATCTGCGCCACAACTGCCCAACGCGATTTATCAAAACACATCGGGACTAGGACCTCAGGGGCAACACCAAGGCTGTGGAGGTATTGAGCCAAAGTCGTGGAATAATGATCCAGCTCGGCGTAGGTAAGTTTTCCGTCCCAGGCATCCACAGCTAGAGCCTGTGGACGCTGGGTGACCTGTTTTGCGAAGAGTTCGGGAACTGTAGACTCAACAACCTCGGGATACTGTTGGTTCCAGTGCATGACTTGCTCGCGATCTTTCTCACAGAACATATTGATCTCCTCGAGAACGCGCGTTTCGTTATCGGTAACAGTCAGCTGGCTCACCAGAGATTCGAAGTGGTGGAGGATGTTGCGGACTTGCCACGGCGTCAAGATTCCTTCATCATATCGTGTCTCAATGTGCACCCTATCCTCACCAAGGTAGCACTCAACGATAAGGGGATAGCTGTCAAAATCCTTCAAAGGGAGCTCCACCTCTTCGCACCCAAAGAAGGGTTTGTCGCCATTAACAACATTGGTGAGGGGTTGGATAACAAATAGATTTTGGAACTCAATCGCACGAGCACAAGCGGTGTTGAGATTGGCGATGTTTTGTAGTCCGTGATGCTCATGGGGGATCATGTCAGTGGCCTGCTGTTGAATTTGTTGAAGAAAGCCCGCGACCGTAAGAGAGGCACCGAGCCCGACCCTGACAGGCACAGTGGTGATGAGAGGGGCAACAATCCTGTCAATGCCTGGGACATCACCGTTGCGACCGGATAGAGTTGCGCCAAACACGACATCTTTAGAGTCCGTATAGAACGACAGAAGAAGTGACCAGGCAGCTCGAAGAACAGTGGTTTTGAGGACTTGTGAAGGGGAGGAAGTGGGAAGTGGGAAAGAGTGATGCGCGGAGCCGCGCACAGCGGGTCGGTAGGAAGGTGAAGGGAGTTCGGGGAAGGTGGAAGGGGGTTGACCGTCCAGTTGCTTCATCCAGAATTCTCGAGTGGTTTCCGGATTGGTCTGCAGTAAGTGCTTCAAGAATACATTGAACTTGGGTGCTGTAGGAGAAGTACCGCGTTCATATACCGCTTCGACCTGGTCAAAGACCATGGGCAGGGACCATCCATCGTAGACGGAATGGTGGGCAGTCAAGATAAAGTGACCGTCGGACGTGATTGCATAACGAACTAGTAGCGATCCATATGCCATTCCTTCCTGGCTGTCCGTCGCCAAATATTCCTGTAGAGTATCTGCTGTACGCCAAAGGATTGTCTCATTGACTACCAGTTGCAGCAGGCCGGTGTCTGAGGTCGGCACCAATCTGGTACGTAGGATGGGATTAAGCTGTGAGACAGTCTCCCACGCGGCTCGGAAGCGAGGAATGTCTATTGAGGAACCGATCTTGAGGACTCGGCGCAGCACATATGCCCCGGGGTTGAGGATCGAAAGTGTCATCATACCCTCCTGCAACGGAGTTGAGGGGTACGCGTCCTCTACGGATACAGACGGAATGCCGTATTCCTCAGCAGCCTTGAGTAGAATAGAGCGATCAGGGAGGAGCTCGAATGATGCTAGCTCCAATGCTGCCTCTGAGTCTGTCGCTGATTCTAACCGTGAGTTGTCCTTGGCAGCGAGGACGCTGGCCAAATCAGACAGAACAGGTTGGCGGAAGATATCAACAACTGTCAAACCAAGTCGATCCGGCGACAGTGCGACCATCTTCATAGCCGCAATTGAGTCACCCCCAACCTGGAAGAAGTTATCGTCGGCGTAAACTTCGTCGACTGGAATTTTAAGGATCTCATTCCAAAGCTTTTGCACCGCCTTTTCCATGTCGGAGGTAGGAATCCGACGACTGTCTAGCTCCTGCAGCGAGTACTTCCTGAGCGCCGTTTCAGCCACTAGGGCACCCTGGGTACGAAGGAGGGACCTATCCAGCTTCTTAGCTGACGTTGTCGGCATCCAATTTGTAGGGAGAAAGACAGAAGGCTGCATATACGAACGAAGGGTACCAAAGAGAGCACTCTTCAGCTGGCCCAGCTGAGTAGATACTTCCGGAGTCATGTCGGCGAGGAAGCTTTCCTGCTTAGTGTGTTCGGATCTAGGCAGACGAATGCAGCCAAGAGGGCCTGATCTTTCTCCCCATGAAGAAGGACAACCTCAGCCGCAATCTGTGTATTCGGGGGAAGCTGTCTTTGAATCTGGTGTTCAATCTCAGAAAGCTCAATACGCTGTCCGCGCAGCTTGATCTGTGTGTCCTTCCGGCCAAGATATGAGATCGTGCCATCGAGGTTGTAGCGAACCAGGTCCCCAGTCTTGTAGAACCGTCGAGAGGAATTGGCTTTGCCATTGTCGGAAATGAAGTCGGGGTTGGTGATGAACACTTGCGCGGTCTTCACCTGATCGCCCAAGTATCCACGTGCCAGAGTACCTCCTTCCACAAGCAGTTCTCCAATTGAACCAATAGGGGCGACGTGATTATGATTCCCAGGACGAACAATCCAGGAGCGCGAGCTAACAGCGCGACCCAAGACATCATGACGATCGTTATCGCTGGTAAAAGTGTGCATGACGCAGAAAACACACGTCTCTGTGGGCCCATATCCATTCATTAGACGTACATTGTCCTTTGCGGCCCATGTTTTGATGTTGTCCGCATCCAAAGCCTCTCCACCTATAATGATGGTTGATAGAGTGGGGACCTGGTCCGGCCGGAGGATACGCACGACAGAGGGCGTGAGGAAGGTTGTGTTGGCTTGGAGGCGGCGAATGGAGCCAGCTATGTCACTCATCCTCTCCTCTTCAGACGGAATACATATACATCCTCCATATGTCAACGTGGTGAAAATCTCGAGAATGCACGCATCGAAGGTGTATGCTGCGAATTGGTACATGCGCGTCGCGGTGCTACACCCGATCTGTCGGCCATGGTGGATGACGCTCGTGCTCACGGCCGAATGTTCTATCACCACACCCTTTGGAACACCAGTACTGCCAGACGTGAAGAGGGTGTATGCGATGTTACGGGGGGATGCCGATCTACTAACAAGCAGGTCTTCGTCATTGCTTCTAAGCCACATGTTGGAGGAAGGCGCGACGATCAGGACCTTGGGTATCAGATCCACGATCTTCTTCGATGTCGTTAGAGACGCGAGGGCTAGTGGAGACCCAGTCTGCGCGATGATCGAAGTGAGTCGGTCGGGCGGATGGGCTGGGTCCAAAGGCACAAAGCCTGCGCCGGCCTTGAGAATTCCAAGCATGGCAACGACCGCCCAGATAGACTTATCGAAGCAAATGGGGATTAGGTCCTCTGTGCCAAGGTTCATTTCCGCGAGTACAGAAGCGAGCTGGTTTGCATGGTTGTTGAGCTGAGCATACGACATGGCTCCATCCCACGAGGCAATTGCAGGCGCATCAGGTTCGGCTGCAGTACTTCGCTCGAATAGAGTATGGATACACTCGTTGATGGTAGGGGGAAGCGTCGCATTCCATTCCAGGAGTTGTCGTTGATGTTGAGATCCGAAGAGATCAATTGAGTTGACGGTAGATTGAGGATTGGACTCAATAATCGACGATAACGCGGCAGATAATGCGTCGGAGACGTGGACTGCGTGCTCTGGAGAAAGCCGGGATGTCAAGTAGCCCAGATGGACGGTAAATCCGCGATTAGTGTCCGTGACGTTGACGGTAATGTCGTACTAGGCAAGAGTAAGGGTTGGTGGTCTGAATATATGTTATGGTGTGTACTAACTTCAGTCGGGTCCTCTCCTTCAACATACCCAAGCTGCACATCCTCTATCTGAAGGTTCTCGATATCGCGACGTTGGAAACTCACTACTGTGTTGAAAAGCGACTTTCCTGATAGTCCAACATGGTGCTGGATCTCTGCAAGACCAACATGCTGGTATGATAGGGCTTGAAGATACTCTTCCTGCAGCTCTTTCAACTGCTCAATGACTGTGTTCCGCCCGGCCCGGTCCATGGTCAAGTCCATCGCGCAGACCAGCATATGGATGAACGGGCCCACTGCGCTTTCGATGCCAGGCACTGAAATATCTCTGCCCGCAGTGAGGTACCCGAACGAGACTTTCTCCTCGCCCGTGTAAGCAGCTAGAACCATTGCCCAAGCTAGTCTAATGGTATTCGCCAGCGTAACGTCGTTTTGCTGGCAGAAGCGGCGCACTCGTGCAAGGTCAGGTACGGGGACTTGGATCTCTTCACCCTCATGGCCTTCACACTGACCACCATCCGATACCAAGGCGGGGAAGCTGCACGGCTGTACATCTTTCAAGTGCTCGGCCCAAAATGCAAGAGCTTCATCCGTATCCTGCGACTGAACATAAGAAATATATTCGCTGTAGTTCATCGCTGGGGACGAATCAAGGCGACCGATATATGCGGCAATGAGATCATTAACGAGAACCGCCATAGCAGTTCCGTCGATCAGGGCGTGGCTAATATCTAACTTGAAAAAGACTGTTCCATCTGCGGTCTGCACCACGGCGAGTCGGTGTGGTGGTTCATTAGACACAGCTGGCAACGGACTTAGCTCGCGCAGCACTGCCACGGCTTCCGCATTAGAGTTGACATTATCGAAGACAAGTAACCTGGCCTGATGGCTGCGCAGAACCATTTGATCGAATGGTCGGTCCGATATACCTTTTAAGAAGACAGTGCGGAGAATGCTGTGGCGGTCAACGACCCGTTGCCAGGCAGACACAAGCCGTTCGGGGCTGGGGTCCACGGAACTCAAGCGCAGGATGGCGTGGTAGAGGTAAGCGCCAGCACCTTCAAGACGGGCTTGACTAAGAAGGATACCTTCCTGAAGGGGTGAGCATTGGTAGAAGTCTTCAATGGCGTCAATGGCATAACCCAACTGCGGGAGTTCGTCTCTTTGCAGTTTGTCCAGCCGAGGATACGAAATGGGAAGCAACGGGTAGTCACTTTGGGTTAAGGTAAACTCGGCGTTGGCTAGCTGTTGGCTAAGTTCGACCAAGCTTTCAATGTAAAGGACGAGCCAGGCTTGAATTTTCTCACGGTGCTGCATCTTCTGGTTGAAAGCTATAGTGACGTGGGCTGACCCATTCACAACGTAAACGTTGATTTCGAACAGAGCATACCGTCGTACTGCTGGGCCAACATCGCCTTCGTTGAAGGGGACTCGCTGAAAGACACCATCCGCGCGCTCAAGGCCTTGATACAGACCAAGGTAATTGAACAGAATCTCCACGGGCAGGTGGTTGGCGAAGGCTCTGGAGCCGGCTTCGTTGTGATACTTGGATGTGAAGTAGGACCAACCATTAGCTGGGAGCTGCCTCCGTTGGTCCTTGACCCGTCGAACAATGTCCAAAACTTTGCTTTCTGGACCTGCGGGTACAAAAAATGGGAAGATTGTGGTGAACCATCCCACTGAGTCGGATAGATCCACATCAGAAAGCGGCCCGTCCATGAGAGGCTGGCGACCATGGCCCTCGTTGAATATGGCTGGTGGTGAACGAGTGAAGGCGCGAGTGTAGGAGGAAAGAAGAGCTGCGAGAAGAACATCGAGGGGTTCCGTCCTCATGGCCCTGTGACAATGAGTGAGGAGAATTTCCGTTTCCTTCGAGCCGAGCGTTGTCGATAGCTGAATCGTATCTTTCTGGTAGTTGGGAACGTCTTGCATTCCCCAGAAGGCGTAGTCTGCTGCGGGAACCTCATATGGTAAGGCACAACGGGGATGCAGATGTTTCGAAGCATATTCGGCCTGAGACTGCTGCCACCGTTGGAAGGAGAACGGTGCTGGGCCGAGATTGTCGGTCTTGCCAGTTAAGCAATCCTCGAGCTCCTGGAAGAGGATGCGCCAGGAAACCAAGTCAATAACGAGATGGTGGGCGACGAGGAAGACCATGAACGGCTTGCCTCGTGTGGTAAACAGCTCCACGGCGAAGACCGGCCCGTTTTGAATATCCAGCTGCTCTTGAGCGCGGAATGCAATTTCCTTGGCCTCATTATCTGATTGCACTGCATGCTCCCTGAAGCGGTATGATCCTGGAATCTGACTCGGAATCATCTGGGACCATTCACCCACATGGGATTGTCGGAATCGAGCGCGGAGCATGGAATGACGTCGGACAATCTTGTCCACGGCCGATTGTATCTGTTCGACAGAAACCCCACGGACAAAACGAAGCAGGAAGCTTTGGTTGAATTGGTTGGCGCGCGCATCGGTGCTTCCTTTCGTGATTTCTTCCATGTAAAGTTGCTGGATTGGAGTCAATCCGAATGGAGTATCCAGTTTCTCGGCGAACCCACTCGCTGTGCGGTTCGATTCTATGTTCTCAGCGCATTGCGCCAATGCCCCAATCGTGGGGCTGCGCATGACATCCTTGAAGAGGATTTGGAGACCCTCGTTGCGGCACTGCACGACAAGCTGCATCGCCGTAATCGAGTCTCCGCGTAGGTTAAGGAATGAGCGGTTGAGGGAGACGTGGGCGACCGGAATGTTAAGTACCCGAGCAACGATTAATCTTAAAGCTTCAGCTTCACGGGTAGATTTGTCGAGCTCGACGAGCCCTTCCGCGATAGCATGGATGTACGTTTCATGGTCCATGGTGTCGACCCAGCGTGAGATGGACGGGCGATCGACCTTGCGGGACGGACTAAAGGGGAAGCTGGGGGTGACGAGCCAGACCGAAGGGACCATATAGCGCGGCAATATCAGAGCCAGTTGGTCCTTAATCTGCTCCACCAAGACCGTGGCCCTTTCTTTAGCCCTCGAGTCGCTAAGAGGTCTGATGCCTGCCAAGGGGCCATCGTGTGCGGTCTCCTCCAACACGACTACGGTAACGAGCTTCTTCTTGCAAGGACCAACCTTGGGCATGAGAACCACACATTGCTTAACCAATGCACTGCTCCCAATTGTTCTCTCAATCTCGCCCATTTCCACCCGCTGACCGTTGAGCTTGACTTGGCTATCCTTTCGGCCCACGTAAACGAGACTCCCATCTGGCACGTATTTGACCAAATCGCCAGTCTTGTACATGCGTGCCGCTGGGTCGATCCGGTCGCGCCACCGAGGCATGGGGATAAACGATTTGGCGGTCATCTCGCGATCCAAGTAGCCCCGTGTCACTAGAGGCCCTTCGATCAGGAGCTCTCCCACGCAGCCAACCGCTACCAGGCGGTCGGAGTCGTCCGGCTCCGTCACCCAGAACAAACATCCATCACCCTGACCGATATTCGCAGCCGCAACACCCTCCTTCAGAACTGTCCGCGAGGCCATGATCGAAGTTTCGGCTGGCCCATAGGAATTGATCAGGCAGACCTTGTCCTGCCAGTTTCGAGCAAGATCAGCAGGGACTGCCTCGCCCACGAATGCGAGCATCTGAAGTGTAGGCACATCCTCGGCGGACAAAATAATGAGACGGAAGGTGTCAACAAGGCATGAGTCACCTGGAAGCGGTTCATTGCCCCGACTAGGTCATTCATACGGTCATGGTCTGAGGGCACACAGACGCAACCACCCTTGCAGAGCGTAACGAAGATCTCACTATTGCTGGTGTCGAAGGTGTAAGCAGAAAACTGGAGTGTGCGAGATGAGGGACCGATAAGTAAATTGTGGTATTCCATCATGGTTCGGATCCCTTGGTGGAGAACGACAATCCCTTTTGGTTTGCCTGTGCTTCCAGAAGTAAAGTTGATCATGGCTGCATTTTCTGGTGAGACATCAGGTAATACGTGGGTGTTGATGGGAGACAGTCCCTTGAAGAAAGAGGCATCAATGTGGACAACATGATTAACAAATGGTCGCACCCGGTCGCCATACTCTGCAGCGCCCACGAGGACAATGCGAGCTCTGGTCTGGGCGATGATGCTGGCTAGATGCTGAACTGGATGTGAAGGGCTCATCGATACATAGGAGCCACCTGCTTTCAGCACAGCCAGCATCGAGACAATAGCCCACGCAGATTTATCAAAGCAGAGTGGAATGGCATCCTCTAAGGTAACACCAAGGCATACGAGATGCGTGGCTAGTTGGGAAGACATTGAATCGAGTTCCCCGAAAGTCAGCATTGCATCCCATGAATGAATGGCGGGAGAACCAGGGTGCATGATGGCGCGCTCATGAAATTTGGTGTGGATACAGTCTTTCACGGCCTCGGGGACCTGACCGCTGTTATTGACATTTAGAATAAACTGCATATGCTGGTCACCCAGGAGGTCTAAATGACCGATTTCCGCGGTTGGGGTTTCCGTCAGCTGCGAAAGAAGGGTCGTAAAAGTCGAAGCTAGCATGTCGGCCTGCCTCTCATTCATGAAGGTACTCCAGTAGTTAATTGCAACATCAATTGATGTATCACTGACAGTAATGCTAATGCCAAGGTCATACTCAGTGGGATCGCTGCCACCCAGGTACTCGATCTCAATGGTATGGTCGCCGCTGGATTCAACTATTGGCCGTTGCAGAGACAGAATGCTGTTGAAGAGACCTCTTTCACCAGACAAGCCCAGGGCGTGCTGAACTTGTGCCAAGGATGTCTGCTGGTGCGCAAGCGAGTTGACAAAGTCGTGGTGCATCTTTCGTGTGACGTCAAGCAGGGTGGACGAATGGTCAAGCTGCGAGCGACAGGCTAGCATAGCGATAAATGCGCCCACCGCACTGTCCAAGTCCAGGTCGACTCCGTCAACGTCGCGGCCGGACGAAAGATAACCAAAGACAACATCTGACTCGCCGGTGTAAGCACGGAGTACCAAGGCCCACACAGCTTGGAAAACATTGGCCAACGTGACCTCATGTCTTTTAGTGAACAACTGCAGATCCTGAAGAGTAGTTGACCCAATCGGAATATTGATGACCTGCAATTCTCTAGCAGTTGTAGCAGTTGTATAGTCATCAAGCAGAGACGGGAAGAACACTGGCTTTACATCCTGGAGATATGACGTCCAAAATTGCAAAGTTTCCTCCATAGACCGGTCCTGCAATGCTGCAATGTAGTCGCGGTATAGAGGCCTTGGAGGAAGGTCGTCATCATAGGCTTTGACAAGGTCACTCAGAATGACTGCCATCGATCCACCGTCGATCAGTGTATGACTGATCTCGAGATTGATAAAGATCTCTTTCGTGGTCTGATATATGGTCAAACGGTGAGGTGGTGTGCTTTCGCGGTAATCAAGAGGGTGCTCGTCGGGATACTTGAAGAGGCTGTCCATGTCATTCGTGTACTCGATACGCGCTTCATGGTTTTTGAGCACGAGCTGTGTGTAAAGCCCGTCTCCCAACTGTCCTTCGACGAAGAACGTTCGTAGCGCAGGGTGCCCGGCAACAAGGCGTTTCCAAGCTAGCTGAACACGTTCAAGGCTCATAGGATTCGCAGGGTCCTTTGCACGAAGAGAGCAAACAGCGAAGAACTTGTATGTCTCTGGGGCTGTAGCTTGACTGATAAGAATCCCCTCTTGCATCGGAGAGCAAGGGTATGCATCTTCCACGGCGTCGACGCCGGCGTATCCCATCTTCACAGCCACCGCGTCCACATCTTCAACGCCTGCAGATGACAGAAGTGAAAATTGCTCATTGAGTGACGCAGAATTATCATGGGCTGCAAATGTGCTCTTCAAGTTCGGCTTCGCATGTGTAGCAGCTTCGCGGATCGTCTTGCTCTTCAGGATGTGCTTTACCGCAAGCTGGAGTCCCGCTGAGCGAGACCTCGAGGATACCTGCATGGCTGTTATAGAGTCTCCACCAAGTGTAAGAAAACTTTGATCCATGTCCACCTGGGCAGCAGGAATATTGAGGACCTGGCTGATGACCCGCTGCAGGTCAGCCTCAATCGGAGTGGAAGCATGGGTTTGTCGGCTATCGCGAGATGTGTCTAGATCCTTAGGCAAAGCTGCGACCCAAGCGGTGACGGCAGAGCGATCCGACTTGCCGTTTCTCGTCACTGGAATGGATCTCACAATGAGCCATGCGGCAGGCAGCATATAACTAGCAAGAAGCATAGACGCCTTGTGTTGAATGTCCGAGAGAACCTGCTGAGGCTCTTCCTTATCACCAGCGTCAAGCAATGCGATAGGGCCTGACTCAGATGACAGATAGTCCTTGAGTGCGATGACTGCGACAAGCTTTCCGCTTAGGGCCCCTTGCTTAGGTACTAATGCCAGGGCATTATGCACCTTGTCGTGGGCCAGGAGGGCGTGATCGACCTCGCCCATCTCAACTCGTTGACCGTGAAGCTTGACCTGGTGATCTCGCCGGCCAACAAAATTGATTGAGCCGTCCGAGTTGTAATGCGCTAGGTCTCCGGTGCGATACAGCTTGATCTGCTTTTGCGAAGCCACTTCATCAAATTCGGCCAACCAGTTTGGGGGAGGTATAAATGAAGCAGCTGTCTTGGACTCGTCTTTCAAGTATCCCCGTGCCACAATGGGTCCCTCGATTAGAATCTCTCCAATGGCACCGACCGCACACAGCTGGGAGGGATCATCCGCATTCGTGATCCACATTCTTGCTCCAAGACCGAACCCAATATTTCTAGGAGATGCATGACGCGGAACACCAGTAAACCCAGTAGACCATACCGACGCTTCAGCGGGGCCGTAAATGTTGACAAGGTGCGTTTTCTCAGCCCACATCGAGATATTCTCCTTTCGAACCGCTTCACCACCCAGCGCCAACGTGTGTACCCCTGGGACTTGCGATGGGTGGAGCAGGCTGGCAACGGACGGAGTCAAATACACAACGTTAGTATTCAGTCGATTAATAACCCCCGCCAGGTCGTTGAGGCGTTCTTCTTCATTTGGGATACAAAGTGTACCACCGCTCATCAAACATGTAAAAGTCTCGCCAATGCTCACGTCAAAGGTATATGAAGCGAACTGCAACACTCGAGCCTTGGGGCCATAGTTCATTGCAGGACCATGAGCGCGAGAGCTGCTGCAGAGTGCATGATGCTCTAAGACAATACCCTTCGGCTTTCCAGTACTGCCCGATGTGAAGACAACAAAAGCTGGATTTCGGGGTGAAATGGAATGCGGCTTGACTGGCTCAACCGGGGTAGCAAGGAGTTCTTGGATTGATTGGGGACCGACAACGACGACATGTTCGACTAGCCCTTGAAACATTGTTTCGTTGCCTTCGCTCACCATGGCAACCCTGGCGTCGCACTGGCGAATCATCTCCTCTCGCCGTGTTGCGGGATGTTCGGGATCGAAGGCGACGCAAGCTCCACCCGCTCTGAGAGTGGCTAGTTGGGCGACGACCGTCCAGCGGGACTTGGGAAAACAAAAGGGGACAAAGGTTTCCGGTTTGACACCTCTAATAACAAGAACATGGGATAGGGACGCGGTGATTGCGTCCAGCTCTCGGTACGTAAACGAGCCGTCCCAAGCATCAATTGCAAGCGCATCAGGGCGTTGGAGGACCTGCTGGTAGACCAGGTCATGCACGCAGGCCTCGACGAACGGCCATTGCTGGCCGTTCCAGTTCGCAAGCTGACAGCGGTCGTTCTGACTTTTAATATCGAGGTTAGATAAAGAGAAATTGTCACTGCAGATTAGTTTCTCTATAGCAAATTGGTAAGTCGCAAAGATATTTGCCGCCATCTTGTCAGACAATTTGGCAGTCAGATAACGAAGAGTAAGGGCGATACGTCCCTTGGAGACCAAGACATTGACTGAAATGCTATACTCCGTTGGATCTCGTTCACCAACGACCTTGAACCCGATCGTCTTATCGGGCGCCGCGCCATAGATCTCCTCCCCTACTGCGCTCTGTAAAGACATGATTGTATCAAACAGAGGTTGAGACAAGCCTAGCTTGTGCTGTATCTCCGCGATTGAGCAGTGCTGGTGGGCAAGGCCATTCAAAAAAGCGGCTTGCGTTTCCTTGACCGCGTCCGAAACAGTGCTGTCGCTCGTGAAATGCATGCGATACGTGATCATGTTGATAAAGACTCCAACAGCATCGCTGATACCTGTTACCGGGACATCTCGACCGGCTGTCAGGTAGCCAAAGCAGATGTCATCCAGGCCAGTGTACGCCTTGAGTACCAGGGCCCAAGCCGTTTGGAAGACAACTGCCGGCGTAACATTGTGTCTACCGCAAAACGCATGGATGGCTTGGGCATCCTCCAAATGAACCGTCAGCTCGTGTAGCTTGTTCTCTCCGTCTATATCGTCATTCAGGACAGGGAAGTGGCAGGAGGAAGAACCCTCGAGGTAACTAGCCCAGTAATCCAGGGACTTCTCGGCAGGCAATGTTTGTAAGTAGCGGATGTATGGACTATATCGTATGATCTGTTGAGTCTCCAGGAGACCTGCATATGCCTGGCTAAGGTCACGGAATAAAATCAGGATGGAGACGCCGTCGATCAACGCGTGGCTAATGTCGACTGTGCAGAAGGTTCTCCCATCGGCGGTGGTGGAAACAATGAACGCGACTGGCGGACGGAGCGAAGAGTCGCTACGGGCGAAATCATCCAACGCCTTCCATACGGCAGCTTCATTAGGAGAATGCCATGAGAGGACGGATTCCGGGGCAGATTTCAGCACGAGCTGATCACAGAGGCCGTAGTCGGTGGTAGAGTCAACGAAGATGGAGCGCAGTGCGGGATGGCGAGCTGTCACGTGCTGCCAAGCCGCCCGGAGCCGGACGGAGTCCACTCGCCCTTCTCCTCCTTCTCCTTCTCCTTCTCCATGGACAGGAACAATCTCGCAGGTGATCCGCAGCTGGTACTGTTCAGGCGCTTGTTGCTGAGTGAGGAGAATTCCCCGCTGCACCGCCGAGATGGGATACAAGTCTTCCACCTCCTCGAAGTTGAGTCCCAGCTCCGAGATTCTTTCCGCTTCAAGTGCGACCGCCGCTGATTCCTCTGCCGGGAGCTGAGGGTCTTCACTCTCGGTCAATCGCTGCGCCAGATCGATCAAAGCCGGAGACTGAAAGATATCCTCTATCCTGACACTCAATCCTCTTCGACGCAATTGGTCCAATAACTGCATCGCCTGGATGGAGTCGCCTCCATTCTGGATAAACGATTTATTCATCCGGACATCTTGGGTGCTGGCGGAGCCCAGAACCGCGCTGCAAAGGTCCTGCAGCTCCCTCTGTTCCTCCGTCAAGGCCTGCGCCGTTTCCTCCTCGCCTCCATCGTCTCGTCCCGTGATCAGGTTGAACTCGTCGGCGGACAACGCTGTCACCCACCGGCCCGCCATGACTCTGTCCTGCTTTCCTGAAATCGTCAATGGAACGCATTGTACAGGAGCCCAGACTGTCGGCTGCATGTATTGAGGAAGCTGCTGCGAGAGAGCTTCGGCAACAACCTTCAACTCGGTCATTGCAGCCTCTAAATGCTTCTCGTCCACTAGTTCAACCGTGGCACCTTCCTTGCGGGCATTCTTCAAGGACAGCACGGCCGTCAGCTTCGCCTTGCAGGGACCCTGCTTTGCCAGGATTACAACTGCCTGTTCCACCAGTGGATGTGCGACTAGCCGGCTCTCGATCTCCCCGAGTTCGATTCGCAGGCCGCGCAGTTTGACTTGATTGTCCTTGCGTCCAATGAAATGCAAACTACCATCTGCGTTAGAGCGGGCAATATCTCCGGACTTGTAGAGTCGGGAGGTGCCTTTCGCCTCATTCTCCGTCCATTTTGTTAACGACAGGAAGACCGCGTCTGTCTTTTCGGGTTCCTTCAGATACCCCCTGGCGACAATGGGACCTTGGATCACCAACTCACCAGGAGCTCCAATCGGCATAAGGCGGTCGTGATCGTCTTTGTTGACGATCCAGCAACAACCGCCCAGTGGGTGACCAATATTCGCGGGACTCGTTGTCAAAGATACTTGAGCGTTCCCTGTCGCCGCTATCGAACATTCAGTTGGCCCATAGCCGTTTGCCAATCGGACACGGGGAGCCCAGGTTTGGATATTTTCCTTCTGGACGACTTCGCCTCCAAGGACCAGAAATTTGAGTGTGGGCACCATCTCTGGGCTCATGAGAGTGACGAGCGACGGTGTTAGGAAAGCCCATGTAATTTCATACTGTTGGATACATGCTGCAGGGCCCCTGGCGCGCTCCTGGTCGTTGGGAATGCACACGCAGGCTCCTGTTATTAAGGACGTGATTATCTCGAGGATGCTGACATCAAAGGTGAACGAGGCCAGTTGCATGACCCGGTCAGCATGAGTCATTTTGGACGCTTTTTGTTGTGCTAAAGCTCCGGTGAGGAATTGACGATGTTCCACCACGCAACCTTTCGGCTTGCCCGTACTGCCTGAGGTGAAGATCACATACAGTGCGTTTGAAGGAGCGATCGGCGTATCAATCTTCTCTGGTGTTGAGGGTAGTAAGTCCACAAACGCTTGGTCAATCATTAGCACCTCGCCTTCAAACCAGTTCCACAATTCCGAGTATTCCGGTACAGTCAAGATCAATTTGTTGCCTACTTGGCTGGCAATTTCTTGATGCCGCGCTGTAGGGTGCGAAGCGTCGAGAAACAGGATTGCACCTCCGGCCCGGATCACCGCCAGCATGGTGACAACCGCCCATGCGGACTTGGGGAAGCATAGCACGACAATAGACTCCGGCTGTACCTCTTTGCTTTGTAGATGAGCAGCAAGCCGTCCACTTAGAAAATCGAGTTCGCGATAGTTCAGGGACAAATCAGTGGTGTCTACGGCCATGTCCAGTTCCCGCTCATTGACTGTTCTCTCGAACATGGTCCCAACGCACTCGTCCACGGACGGCGGAAGGCGGCCCCATGACTGCAGTTGTTCTCGCACCTGAGGATGAACCAAATTCATCTCGCATAGCGCAATTGAGGGATTGCGCTGCACCTCATTAAGTACCTGTGCCATAGTCGCAGCCACAGTAGCCGCATATTCAGTTCCCAAATGGCCGGGCTTGTATAATAAGCTTAGTTGCACTTGTTGCTCTGTCTCCGAGATGAGCAAAAGCACATTGAACTGTCCAAACTTGTTAGTGACGCTTGCCTCGGCGGTTAAATTGACGTTCTTACCTGGGTCAGATCATCCTTTTCATCGAACTGCTCATTTGGCTCGAGTATAAAAATACCAGAGTCGCATGGAAGATTTGAGCTTAGACTGATTTCCCTGATATTGCTGGCTTTGTTCTGGATTCCCCCTACCAGAGTTGTGAAGGGCAGTTCATCCGCCACTTCGCTGCTGAAAATATCACATTTTAACGCTCCGCTTTTTTGAGACAGCGATGCCGCGCAAATGCTTTCGTCGCCTGTAAATGTCTTCAAGGCGATTGCCCAGATGGCCTGGAAAAGCGGCCGCAGCGAATTCTGCTCGTTTGGTAACAGCCCTTGAAGCCGGTTTCGACATTGCTCCTCGATGATGATCCGTTCAAGTTTCGTGGCAACGACAATGTCTCCGTCGTCGCGCAGAGCTGGGAACTTGCAAATGGGCATTCCCATGTTTAATTCCAGCCCGGTGATCTCAACCATCTTGGTTCGGTGATTATGAATGATACTATGTTACAAGAAAGGGTTCAAAGTGTGCGGCAACGGTCAGCATACGGACTACTACTCGATTATAATGCGAGCTATCCTCATTCTCACCCCGAGTCTCATAAACTCAGTCCATTAGCCGCACGTTGCGTTGCCCCCGGCTAAGGGACATTCCCGATGAATTTCTCAAGCCCACTTGGCCGGAGTCGCTAGCTCCAAGCTGAGCCTCCAAATCTGTCTTGCGTACGAATTTTGCATCCTTGCACCCGACTCATGGTGCCCAGGTACGCCATGCATTGTGAGCAACCCATCAACGGTAGGTAAGGTCCAGCCCCGGGGCTATTTTGGAAACGAGGCAATAGCGACGGCAATTAATTTCTTTTAATCTAAAGTCATATAGACTGGTGCTAGTGCGCTCCGGTACGCCTTGTATAACCAAACACGGTTACTTACGTCGGTACAGCGTATTGCTTACCGGTATCGAATCACAACATACCGTACGGTAATGCGCCTCTAATTTCTGAAGAAACGCCCGGTCCTCACGCTATCTTAGCAGCACTCAGGATGGCTAAACTATGTTATTCCTTGTGGTGTCAGCATTATGGCAGCATCTTACCCCACCAAGTCGTATAATGGGCTTGGAAGCTGATATTGTGTCTACCTCGAGTAGAGTCCAATTTTAGTCCACCAATGTCATACCACACAGAGTGAGTCAGACTGCGGTTTCAGGCCTATCTGGCCAAGAATCAGCGCAGCTGCTCGGTGGAGTGGTGGCGCCCCTCTGTACCTGACAGAATACTACCTCATTCTGGTCAATATGAGGCAACCTCCTAGAACGTCTTAGCCTCCAGTCCGCGCCCGTTCGCCTTTCGAGACCACCAACTGACATACTGCCACATGGTCAGAAGGACCACCTCCGCGGCTTCTGGGGCTGAAGCGGAAGAGTTCCTCGTCTGGGTTAGTTAGTGGCAGGGATAGCACGTTCAGCTTAGCAGAGACATTTCTCAGCTAATGGGCACCCGGATTCACGAAAATAGCCTGACGAGGCCAGCTCCCTTGGTAGGTATCTTTTTTTGGCCATGGCTAGATGGTACGAGCGTCAGGGTTGGAGGCTGATTGTTTTGCGTGATTATCCGCTCTAGTAATAAGCTGCCAGAGGGTAGGGTGGACTTGTCAGAATTCTCTCACCACCGAGTCCCGTCAGTCTGGTGTTCGAGAATCAAGAAAAGCCTTTCAAGATGGATACTCAATTGCTTTCGTCGTTCACTTTCAAAGGACTCCTATTGGGTCTCGTTGCGTTGACCTGCGCTGTATGTCGTCCATCCCTTCCTTGTTCAACTGCATTGCTGACCGGAAACAGGCAGCTGCGTTCTGCGTCCAAAGGGTGTTCTTCCACCCGCTGGCCAAGTATCCTGGTCCCTGGCTGGCAAAGATCAGCAATCTCTACTCTGGCTACCATGCATGGCGGGGGGATCTGCACATCGACATGTGGAGATGCCACGAGAAGTACGGTGAGTGCTGCATCCCTGCAGGTGAGGCTACCATATATATACTGATGCTGCTGGCTCTCTCTAGGCGACTTTGTCAGATATGGACCAAACAGCCTTCTCGTCAACACAGCAACGGGACTACATGGTATGTCATCCCTAATGCCAAACATTTTATGACGGTCCTAACAGTCACCTATCTTGATAGATGTCTACAGCCATGGCAAGAACTTCAAGAAAGCCCAGCGTTATCTCGCGATGGTGCATCGCGCCCCAAACACATTGACCGTCGTCGACAAGACCAAGCATGGCAAGAAACGAAGGGTCATTAGCCAGGGCTTCTCTGATGCAGCTCTCAAAGGCCACGAGCTGGTTATCCTTGAACAGATCAAACACCTCTGCAACCAGCTGAAGTCGAACAAGGGAAAGCAGGCCACCCCTGTTGGGACGTGGTCAACACCGAAGAACATGGGCAGAATGAGTACGTTTATATCCACTTGCAGACATATATACCCACTCACTAACTTCAACTTCGGCCGACTACTTTGCCTTCGACGTGATGAGCAATATCATCTTCAATGTCCCCTGGTCTACCCTGCGGTCCCCGACCTACCGCTTCGTCCCCGAGGTGATTGAAAAGTCCAATGTTCGGGTCGGCACGCTAGCCCAATCGCCCGAGCTCACCCTCTTCCGCCTAGACAAGTACCTCTTTCCCGAAGCCATCCGCGCGCGAGACATCTTCATCAAGTTCGTCGAGGAGATGCTCAACCAGGGCATCGAAGCTGCCGCCAAGACCGGAAAAGGCGTCTTCGCCATCCTCGCCAACGCCAAAGACCCCGAGACCGGCCTCCCACTGCGAAACCGCGAGCTCGGCGGCGAAAGCGCCACTCTAATCGTAGCCGGTACGTCCTCCACCCTCACCTACCTCACCCACCTACACCCATCCCCTAATCACTCCCCACAGGAACCGACACGACCTCCACCGCCATGGCCGCCTGCTTCTGCTACCTCGCACACAACCCCACCGCCCTCTCCCGCGCCACCGCCGAAATCCGCTCCACCTTCACCACCCCCTCCGAGATCCGCATGAGCCCCCAAATGCACAGCTGCACCTTCCTGCGCGCCTGCATCGACGAATCCATGCGTCTTTCCCCCTCCGCCGCAAGCTCGCTCTGGCGCGAAGCCGAGTCCCCCGGCGCCACCGTCTCGGGCCAGTACATCCCGCCGGGCGTCGACGTCGGCACCTGCATCTACAGCATCCACCACAACCCGGCCTACTACCCGGACCCTTTTACTTTCCGGCCCGAGCGCTGGATCGCAGCCGAGTGCGGGACTGTCTCCAAGGACGCAGACGTGAGTACCGCCCGCTCCGCCTTTAACCCCTTCTCCATCGGCCCGCGTGGCTGCATTGGCAAGAGCCTGGCGTATGTCGAGCTGCACCTGGCCCTGGCAAACGTCCTGTGGGCGTTTGACCTGCGCGTTGCCAAGGGGAGTTTGGGGCGGATTGGCGAGGGTGTTCCGGGTGCGGAGTATGGGCGCCATCGCGTCGGCGAGTATCAGCTCTGGGATCATTTGACGGCGGCCAAGGAGGGGCCGTGGTTGGAGTTTCGGCCGAGAGTTGAGGTTTAGGTTTGGATGCAGGCTCAGTATTTAGATTTTTGTGGCTTGCGGTGGTTGAGCATACCTTAGGTGTCTTAGGTGAGTTGGTACAATGGTGTTGGAAGGAGCTCTCCAAGTTGAATGCTGTGTGGAGAGAGAGCCAATTCCGAACCTTGGAAACGGCTCTGGCTCTCCCGGCCCTTGTTGTTTCATATGTTACATGTACACGCGCTATGAGCTATGTCTGTTTTACTTCGACCCCTACCCACCGCAGCAGTCCTTACTTCGGCTGCTGTGCAAAATGTCCTCTTTACACATAATCAATCATAACCAGCGACTCTCTTCTCAAATACTGGAAATGTCCTTTTCTCCCATTGTGCTAATATGCATATACTCAATATCTAGAGCATTTCACATGCCTATAAAAAACAAAAAAAAAAAGAAGAAGAAGAAGAAATCGGGTGGCCAGAGAGTCGGTCTTTTACTTGTGTAGAATCGGTGCGGGATCTAAAGCAAGCCTGTCAAACCCACCCGACAACACGGAATATATATCTTCGCTCGCGATAACGTACTGTCCATCATTTCAATCATCTTTCAAGGCCATCTCACTCATGTTGGATTCATCTCGTTTCTTCTTTGCCCAAGCATGTTTTTCTCTTCCCGATCTGCAACTATGGAGCGTATCTATAGATCCGGGAAGCAGGCTAAAGGGATACCATATCGTATACCTGCAAACAACCCTGGATATGCACGCATGTACATCAAACTCGAAACAGATTGTAGAAGCAGCAAATGAATAAACTATCTCATCGTCTAATCTTCAAAACATCTCCACACTGTACACAAAAGCAGAAATATATACACCCCCCCCTCTT
>RHLP01000677.1:0-22392 GCA_003719405.1 Aspergillus incahuasiensis
CCCTAACCCAGCACACCTACACCTCCCGCTCATTCCACCCCCATCCCACCCCCCTCCCTTGTAACCTCTAGCCACTCTGCGAATACATACACTCCTTATACCCGGTGTCCGGATTCGCCTTGCACGTGTAGAAGCGGCAGCAGGCGGCGCAGTCGGGGCGGTCGGTGCAGCACGGCTCGCCGCGGGAGTGGCAGTAGCCCTCGCCCTCAAGCTGGTCACCGTAATCGGTGAATAGGGCGTCATTATGGTGGAGGGCCGACAGAAGCGAGTGTTCTGAACGCGCGGGCGCTTGCGCTTGGGCGCTAGCTAGGCAGCACGTCCAGCACGGGGCGAGATCCTGACGCTGCATGTTAGCATGTTAGGGCAGTGCGGTTAGGTATGGTCTAGCGGGGCTGGGGTGTCTTTTGGTCCTTTCTTGGATTGGATTGATGCTAATGGAGGCTGTGTACTGTCTAGGCAGTAGTATACGTCCCGCTTGAGAGGACGGAGGATTGCAGTCCAACGCTTGCTTTAGGTTGGCCGGAACAGGATTCGTAGGGTGCATCAATCGGATGGGCAATCTGAGCACGGATGGAGAAACGTACCGCATGCAGGCGACGGGCGTTCTGTTACGATAGATGATTGATTAGACGGCGTCCTTCCAGCAACGAACAGCTCGTTCGGTAGTTTTGATATTGAAAGTACCATGTCATCGAGCAGGGGGGAGGAACAGGGCACGCACCATGTTCGCGGGACAAGCCGGTTCCTCGGCGAAGCACGACCGGAGACATGCACCGGGATCAGTATCAACGAGGTCCAACTCCTGGACATGAACGTCGTAGAGGCGGAAGAGGCCTGGGATGGCGAGTGCGCCAGATAGAGCGGTTGCGAAGAGGATTTTGATATCGAGGTGCATTTTGGTCAATGGTTGCCTAGGTTCGGACGAAAGTGGCCCCCGGGTAGTGATCGCAATTGAGTAGCGGCGATTTTGATAAGCGAAAATATAAAAAAAAAAAAAAAAAATGGATGCGGGGTGAATGGACAGGAGCGTGAGGTTACCATATCTATATATGGATACGTCACCATTTCTCCTAGGAAGTCGTTGTGTCAATTTAGGGTTGGATCTATGACGGCGTGGAAGACTATTGGCAGATCACATAGACAAAGCGTGATTGCGTGATCTCCCTTTGTGGCAACGATTGCATAATATCCCGGATGATGATACCCTTTAACAAGGGTTGATGAGCGAGGAAAGAAGATACGTGGACTTTGATTGGGTTGCTTTGGGTGCGTAGACCGGGAAAGTCTGGGATGGCGCGGTGTTTCATACTGCGGTAAGGTCATATTCTTGGGTGTGATCGAAGGTAGGCACCATTGTAAGCGGTGACTTGAGGAAGCATTGCTATTTCTTCTACATATCACAAACGGGTTAGAAAGGATTAGTCGAAATACACAGAGGGGCTGTTACCAGACCACGCGGAGAAAGTTTACCGAAGAAGCACAAGCACAAGCCGAACCCGGGGAGAGAGGCAGAGAACAGCCAGAATTTATGCACGCGGGGGGGCGGTCCGCGGTGTGCAGGTAGCTGAGTAAGTTTGGAAGCACGCCTGCAGCTCAGGGTGTCTTCACAGTGGGCTGAGAACAGATAGGTACGTGGTGAAAATCTTTCGTCTAAACCCGATCGAACAGGAATAACGGTGGAAAAGCCGAAGGGAACAACGACGATCCTAGGGCTGTTCTGAGGGTCAAAGATAAAGGTAGCCTACACAGGCCGTGCCACTAGATTGCAGCCCCAGCTCCAGCGATGCGCAAGCAACTTGAGTGCTGATTTAGGTGGATAATCTATTCACCAACCCAAACTACTGCCTTCTGCACGAGGACATCACCTCCGAGTCCGGATTTGAACTGTCTCCTGTACATAGCCGGCCAGAGAGACTACACGACTTTCCGGGGCTGCGGGTGAGGTTGCAACTACTGCTGCTCTGGCTGCTGGAACTGCTGGTCAGGGTGTGGGTGCGGGTATTGGACTTGACACATGGTATCCCCTGAAAACATATCGCCGAGGGCGCTGCGGCGGAAATAGTAGGGTTCAAGTAGTTCAGTGTGGCGCATCTTCACCTTCATGCACTGGCGCACGATTTTTGCCAGGCGCCCCTTGATGAGTGTATACTGCCTCTTGGGCGCATTGGTCTGCGGCCAGTGGTGGGAGTTGTGGGCCTGGTTTGAATCAATTTCCCCGGGCTCGAGGCTGGGCTCTGGCGCTAGCTGGGACGCTGGGTTTGGCTCTGTGTTTGGCTTTGGTTTTGACACTGGGGCGTGCGGCTTGAGGAGGAGCGTAGCGGATAGCTTGATGCGGTCCCACACCTCTTTACTCGCCTTGACACTATTGATCAGTTTCATTTCCTTGATCCGGGTGGACATTACAGGCCTGTACTCTTTCCACCTTGGAAAGCTTCCTATGTGTCGTGGGTTAGTCCCAGACAGACGGCTAGGGTACGGGGTGGGGGGTTGCGGGGGTGAGCTGCGAAACTAGGCAGGTAGGGCAGGGGAAGTAGGTACGTGGATGAGAACTTAGGAAGTGATGCACGCACCGTGGTCAAGGATAGCCATGTTGTGGAAGACCTGGGCGTTCTTCCGGTCTTCCATGCCGAACATGTCTTGAGCGAGAATACTGTCAAGGAGCAAGCTGCTGAATTCGGCGACCATACGTGATCTGGTCTCGAGTCACATGGAAGGAACATCCTCTTCTTCATTCACAAGTGCCCAGACGGGAGTCGGGAGTCGGCGTTTTTGAAGGTGTTGGGTTCGAGGTCGCGGTGTCTTGACGCCAGAGGACATCAGCTACGAAATGGTCTAGTTTTCGAATCACATAAGACATCCATTTCAGATACTCCTTGTCGCTGCCCCAGGTGGTTGCGAAGAAATCGCCTTCACCTCCGTAACCCTTGGCAAGGATGTCGGGCCCTATCAACGCGTGGTCAGGCGGGATCATCTCGACAAAAGGTTTCCGAGTCGACCCCGGCTCATCCACTGGGCTCGGTGCCCCAGTCACGTCCTCGCTCACGGGGCTCTCTTTCCCCGTGTCAGGAGACAGCGATGTGAAACGATCCGCGTAAAGCAGCTTCAGGACCTCACACTCGTAAAGCTTCATGAGCTCATTCTGGATCACAGTGGGATACGGCAGGTGATCGCCCAGGGGGCCGTCCATTTTGATCGTGAGAAGCCTTGAAAGCACGGCATCCACCGTCGCCGAGAGGAATCTAATAAAAAGACACCACCGCAGGGTTTTTGGACGGTTCTCTATTCTTGATCTTCCGGTTTGCGGCTTTGAGCTCCCGCTTCACCCTGCCAACGAGCTTGTTCATTTCATCCACTTTTTGCTGCGTTAAAATAGGACAAAGTGGCGTCTGGGCTGAGAACACCCCGTCCCCGGGGCGCAGTCCAATGCGCGTTGTTACGGCTGGCGAGGGGTCTCCAGTGGCGGCGAGTATTCGATCCAGCTCCATCTTCAATGCACTAAGGAGATCCCGGCATGCTGCGACTTTTGCCGGGTCCAGGCCTTGGAGACGCTTATTATCCTTTCCAACTTTTCCCTGTCTCACAATTCCCAGCATGTCCCTGAGGAACTAATTCTCGGCGAGGATATGCTGGAGATTCGTTTCGCTTGCAGGGGGGCCATATGTCCCGGGCAATTTGATGTGTCGGTTGTCGCCTTGGAAGAAAGCCGGCGACGCTATTGGCCGGTGTGCTGGATAGCACTATTAGCGTACTTCTGACATTCAGGAGGAAGAAAACATGTGAGCATACGGAGAAGTAAGTCCCAAGGGACTGTTTTTTCCAAAAGGGTTTGCGCCGGGGGTACTTATCGCGCTGCCTGGATTCCCTCTCATGGCCGGATTCATGTGCAGCTGGTCAATGCTCACATTAGCTTACCTCCCTCCACGCCCCGCAGTCAAGAAAGATTGGGGTCTTGTGCATACCCGCGTATAGCGTACGATAAAAACCTGTTTGATACGAAATGCCCTTGGTCCGGGGTTAGGTGCCTAGTGTTCTCTCTCCGTATTCATAGCCGCGACTCTCTACTCAGCGCCTCGCATCAGCTCACGCTCACGCCTCACAGTGAAGGCAGATGGGATGAGAGGGTTGCGCATACATACCCGGCGTTGTTTCTGTTTTATTCGCCTGATCTTGATGGAGCGTATGCCGGCGCGGCCTCTCCAGCGCTGAGAGATCCCATCCCCTTGCATACATACTCACGGGTGCCTCAGCCATAACTGTTTCATCTGGATGATCCTTGTCCCCGCGATGCCCCTCGGATGCCGGTATGGCCTCTATCAGTGAAGCCAATCAGTGCTTTCATTAGTTTACCCTGGACCTTGAGGGGGCTGATCCGAAGGGTCTATAGACTTGTTGACTACCCGATCAGACCCCTCCTGAAGCCCCGGCTTGATTGGCCGACGGGCGTGCAGTGGGAAGCGACCACCATATCGATGGATCTGTTCAACAATGGCGTTAGCAAGAGGTCGACACGTGGCACGCGATCAGCATACCTGGACCAGTCCGTCGGCCAGCAGGCCTGCGGAATGACGATGCCCGCGCCGGGCAGGTTGAGATGTGTCTTACACCGCAGTACATCTTTGTATAATTGTTGCGGGTCGGGATTGTATCAAGAACGGAGACTCGTGACAAGGGAAAAGTGCCTGAAAGGTGAACGTTCCGCCAATTTGAACGACGCTAACTAAGTGCAGCTAGCGTGTGCTTACTCAGTTCTTGCTCGGGAGTATGATTGGTTGTCCAGCCGCTCCCTTCTCATCACATGTGATTCTACTAGGCCGCTTTCTGTACCTTTGATGGGGGAGGAACAAGGCCATCAATCCACTCATCACACTGCGCACGGCAGACAACTAGTCTTGATAGTGAATTCGGATAATTGATCAAACAACCCCCATTTTTTGGCAGGCTCGAGGATATCTGCTTACCGTATCACTACAGATCCCTCCCTCCCCGGAGGAAGGCAACCCCGCTGTCTGATACTGTGGTGGACGAGGAGCCGCAGCGGAGCACAAATCTTCTCTTTGGGGATATTGCAGTTCAATGACCCTCAAGAGTGCTCACTGGGAAATATAAAAACACAAGCATTGACTTTGCCCTTCTTACTATATCTCATGCATTCACAGATCCTTGCCAGAGTCATCACTTGCTAGTCTCCACCAGCTGTACCATAATCCTTACCTCTTCTCTAGACCTTTCTGATTATATATAATCGGCCAAATATGACCCACACCCGTTCAAGGCCCTGTAACTGGAATGGAGGCCGGCATTGAACAGGTATCTCTGTTTGCGAGTTATATACAACCTCCTTGGAAATCACTCAAGCGCGCAGCTTCGGGCATCGGTAGCCCCAGTCTCAAGCGGTAGGGTATGATAGGCACGATCAGCAATATTCCAGCTCATCCAGAAGCTCCCGACACAACTCATCGGCGTCGGCATTCTTGCTCCTCGGAATCCAGACGTACTCGACATCCCCCTCCTTCCTAAGATCATCATCGAGGTCTGAAGCGTACCGCAACAGGTCCCGATTCGCAACAGGTTTCCCCATGGAGTTAATCCAGCCATTATTGGCCCATTTATAAATCCACTTGTTCATGCAGTTTACTGCATACTGTGAATCCGAGTAAATGGTAACTTTGAGGTACGGGTACGAGTTGAGCTTACGGTACCGCTTGAGCGCTGCTTCGAGGGCGAGGATGATGCCCGTGATCTCGGCGCGTGGACTCGATGGCGCTGGCGATCGGTGCTCGGAAGGATTCGTGTGTGGCTTGTTTGGCCGTACTTCAGCTGGAAGATGGCGGCTGCTGCGCCTCTGGCCCCGGCGTATCCGTTGTTGCGGCACCCGCCGTCGGTGTAGATTTTCATCACGTAGACCATTTTGGATGGGGTTATGGTGAGTATGATAATCCGGTGTACCGTAAGCGCAATAGGTTTGAGCTTTGGGTTTCTGGTTGGCAGCAGAAGAGATCCCTTCTTCCAAAGAAAAAGTGATTCTAGCGCAGGTCATAGACCAGGAAATCGTGATCTGCAGAGGGCGCTGGTCATGCGCACAAGTGCCGTTGGATGTATCAAACTATGCGGATGAGTACGCCATGTCATTGGCCGGATCTTATCTTGCAAATGATCGCGATTTGCGGCGGAACGGGCATCGGACTCCCAAGGTTCGTGCCGCAAGAACTGGAGCCTTGGTTCGGGGGGGTACAAGACAACCTCAGATACAGGGAATCTGATATTCAATCTAAAGTTTAAGGCAGAAGATTGTTCTGAAGATGCCAACGCTGAACTCAAACTCAATGCTCACCTTCCACAGAAAATCCGATAGGCATAGAAGAAGAAACGCCCATTAAACCTTACTTACTTCATAGTCCAAACTAACTCCTTTCCAACCAGTTCAGAGACCTCACCACCCCCATGCTTATACAATCCAGGCCAAAGACAAAACCGGACTCTCGCAGCGCTGTCGGCGTCGCCATCGCCTCTAAAACTCGTCATGGAGTCGGCAGAGAACTCCGCGCCGAACAAATTGCACGAGACGATATACTCATCCGGCTCCAACGAGAGTACGGTCTTGAACGCGATGCAGTTTTCAAGGAAATGCCGCAACTGCTGCCTCCTTGGCCCCGACTCGGTGGATGACGCGCCGCCGAACAGTGCCTCTATGTGACCGAGCATCCGGTCGATTAGCGCCTCTTGGTGCTCCTTGGTCATGGCGTCGACGGCACGCCCTGTGGTTGCCCTCCAGCTGTGCAGGGTTTGCTCGGAACCTAGGTACGTTCCAAGATTAGTCCTAGTTACTATTTGCCAATGATATCTTGGTTAGCTTGGGCTGGAGACGCGCACCCGTATGCCGAACCCAACCTTCCACTTCCCGCAAAAACAAGCCTCCTCGGTCATCGAACAGCCCAAAAAAATGCGGTGCGAGGATCCCATTACACACCATATATGCGATGTGTGCCTGAATCCAGGCGCGGCGCTGCGGAGAAGTTGATGGAAATGCGTCGCCTGCAACCACGCTGTCGAGTTTAGCGGCGTCCCGGAAGTTAGTCTTGATCCAGGACTCGAGGTTCTGAACCAGACGGCGCATGCGGGCGCGGACCTCGTCGTCCGTTAGTCGTTTCTGATCGCTTTGCAGGGCGTTGAGTTTGGTGTAGAGCTGGCTCAGCTGTTGCTCGTGCTGCTCTTCCAGCTTGGCCATGGCCCGGCGCTCCTGGCGCTGCAGCGTTTCATGTTGCTTGATCCTTTCTGCGTCTCCGACTTGCTTTCTTTGCAGTTTGGCGAGATCATCTCGCAGAGCACGGTTCTCCTGCCTCTCGGTTAGCACTTGCCCGAGCGAGGCCGCAGGGGCGTGAGTCCTCACCCTCAGAATAGCACTTATACGATCTTCTTGCCAATCGCAGTGGCGCTGTAGTCTCAAATGATCTTTTCTCGCATGGTTTAGCTAAGTTCGGGTGCTTTTGGGGTGAAAATTTCACCTTCTTGGTAGATCCACCGAAGCAAATGAGGCATTGCTCCTTGCAGAGGGTTTCTCTGCCATACACTCTGCAAGAGGCCCATCAGCGACGATTTGGCTTGATTGATGAACGTCGGTTGGCAAGTGGGGATATATAACTGGTTGTGAATCAGCCACTGCGAACAAGTTAATGACACCACCAGAGTTAGGATCACTGTTCCGTCGACCCTACCACCGGTACTGACCCAGATTTGAAATATCGCGCCATCGCGGACAAGATATCCGACAAGCTATATCTGTCATTGTTTTCGCTCAGTCTCCGACTGTCTCATTCGTGGGAGCTTCCTTTTTGGTGAATTACCGACAAGATGGCAGGTCCTTCGATTGTTGTTGGAATTGATTTCGGTACCACGTTCAGTGGGTATGTCGATATTGTATTCCAATGGAGACGAGACAATATTATGCGACCAAAGGGCTAACAGGGACCCGCTTTTAGTATTGCATGGGTCGTTGGTGACTCGTTGGAGGACATTGAAGTGCTGAAACAGTGGCCTGGGGGCGGAAATCGTGAGTAGCCTTATCACCACTTGAGATTTTAGCATTTCTGACGAAAGAAAAGGGACCTCAGTCAAAGTTCCCTCGGACATATCCTATGAGTACGAGAAAGTGCAGTGGGGGTACCAGCTCGGCCCGTTCGCTGAAGCGTGTCGTGGTATCAAGCTCCTGCTTGACGACACCCACGGGACCAAATACACGCCATCGATTGAATCCAAGGCGTTGCTTGAGCGCTATAACAAAGGGGCGGTCCAAGCAACTTCAGACTATCTTCGGCACCTCATAGCGCAGGCGAAGGCGGTTGTTGAACGGCGGCTAGGGATCGACTTCCACAAGCTGGACAGCCAGTTCGTCTTGACGGTGCCTGCGGTGTGGTCGGATAAGGCCAAAGATGCCACTTTGAAAGCAGCTGTCGGTGCCGGTATTGATATGAAGAAAGTATCTCTCGTTGCTGAGCCAGAGGCAGCGGCTCTTTACGCTTTGCGTGCCATTCAGCCTAATTCAATTGGGGTTTGTGCCATTCGACCCGGTGGATGATGCCGCACGTGACATTCAATAGCTAACGAAGACAGCGAAACGACGTACTTACTGTGTGCGACGCTGGCGGAGGCACTGTGGTAAGTTAAGCAACCCCGGCCATGGCCGAACATACGGCGTCCATTGCGTCCCTGTTACTGACGGATATGGAGGATCTTATATCCTACCAAATCAAGAGCGTCGAGCCACTCGTTCTCGCAGAAGTGACGGAAGGAACTGGTAAGCTGAGCAGCCTTGGGCTACAGCCTAGTCGCATCTTCTAGTACCTAACAAACATAGGCGCGGTGTGCGGATCCGTTCTCTTGGACGGCAGGTTCGACGAATTCCTTCGGCAAAAGATGGGCCCGACGACCTATGACGCGCTGTCGCGAAAGTCCAAAGAAGCAGCGATAGCATACTGGCAAGAGCGGGTCAAGCCGCATTTCAACGGCCAGGACGACGACGAGTTTGGCGAGGTTGAGTATTTTATCCCTGTTCATGGTGCTGCTGACGACCCGGCGATTCCGATCGAAGATGGGTTCTTCATGCTGAGCAGGTATGTCGCGAGATGGCTTTCTGTCCCACTTTCTTGTATTCCACCAACCTCTAACCTTGGGCAGTGCAGATGTAGAGGCAATATTTGAGCCGATCATCTGCGAGATCGAGGCGTTGGTTGCGCAGCAGGTCTTGGTCGCTCGCCAACTGGGTCTCTCTTCCCAGGTGCATTAAGCCACCATACCCAGCGCACTTGTTAGTCTGCTGACACTGGTCTAGACTATCCTTCTCGTTGGTGGGTTTGGTGCTTCGGAGTACCTCTTTCATCGACTGCGCAGAGCAAATCCGGGCGTGTCCGTACTGCAGCCACCAAATGGGTAAGCAAAATCTATGCTAGCCCGGACGAGGAACGCTTAGACAACGTCCTGATATACTCTTGAATCCTAGGTGGTCTGCCGTGGTTAGTGGCGCCGTTCACCGAGGGCTAGAAGGGAACAAGATCGAAAGCCGGATTGCGCGCCGTCATTACGGTGTCGAGTTTCGCACATGGTTTAATCCACAAATACATCGCGACGATGATCCCAACAAGCATTGGGATTTCTTGGAGGAGAGATATTATGTTCGCCGTCAAATGCGATGGTATATAAAGAAGGTACTCAGCCTCTTCTCAACAATCATTGGTTATCACCGCTGAGACGCATATTAGTCTACCCGAATCTCCGAACAGGAGCCCATCAGGATGCATTGGTCTCAGTCCATCTACGTGACAAGGCCTGAAGATCTTGTGTTGAAGAATTGGCTCCTGTTCTGCAACGACCAAACGGCCCCGGACGTCGAAAATCAAAGTAAGTCCTGTATTCCATCAGATGAGTGTTGCAGCGAGGGAATCCTTACTGACCGCGGGTGATCAAGATATCCTGAAGCTTTGTCAGTTGGAGGCGGATCTAAGCAAGATCCCTCGGGAGCTTTTCGAGAAGAAGAAGAATTCTCGAGGTGTGGAGTATTTTCATGTCCCATTTGTTCTTACCATGACCCCGACATCTGCTTCTCTGCTCTTCGAGTTGGAGTTCAATGGCGTCTCGTACGGCAGTGTACGTACCAAGTACTAGTCCAGGACTCAAGTCGCCTTCAATCGTCCGACCGATCGAGTCCCTTTAGCCTATAAACATGGTTTCTTCTAAAAACTGGGGATATTAGTGACTTAATTGGCTCTCTAGGCGACTATTGCTGATGCTTTTATCACGTAGTTCGCCAGAGCCAGGAGGCCGGTCAACCTCAAGCTTGCCCAGGCTTTACTCCCAAGCCCAGGCAAAGATAAAGCGAACGAGCCATGCAGGATAACTTTGTCATTGCGCTGACGTCCGACATAGACGTTTGAGGAAAAATTGTACCAAGACCGTCTCGGAATGCAGGGTCCGCAGATGAGGTTATTCCACCACCGACTGTATCGATTACGGGGGTTCGTCAAACGCTTGACACCAGGATAAATTCGTCTGCACAGTTAGCAATGAAGATGTTCACGAAGCGCAATGGCTGAGTAGGAAATGCTTTCCAGTATTGCATGGTTCTCTTTCCACAACGTTAACGACATGACTTCGCCAGTTTCAAATATATATTGTGGCCTGGGAATCCAGGAAATATCGTAGACAGAAGAAAGGCTGAGCGCTTGCCAAAAGCCCCCAGAGGCATTTCAATATTACTGCGGGAGAAGTGCGAGACATGCATGCTGATCTATTATGCCAGTGAGTGCCGTGATGTCAGGCCTGATCGAGTCGAGGAGCCTTAGCAAGTGACGGGTCACGTGGCGGCCCAGCACGTGCTTCGTTCCTGAAAGCAAACTCTCCCCCGGCCGAGTCAATCAACACCCCGACCAGTAATCCCCCACCGATCGCATCCAGTGTTCATAATAGTCACCTTCCCTTCATCAGATCTACATAGGAGAACTGACACAGTTCGATCTCGTCCTAGCTTCCTGGTTTCGGCAGACCCACCCGCTACCCAAGTGCCGCTTGCTCTGCGCTCGCGATCAGCTCCGTATCCAGCCACCCCCGCACCGCCACAAAGACTGCAAAAGAGCAAGGCACAGGCCTCACCTTCAGCCTATTACGAAGGCCTGCGGGAATACGGAGTACTCACACTGCCACCTGGCACTTTTGATGCGCTCGGAGACATGAATGCTCCCATTGGCTGCCTCATGGCGCGCTCGTGTCCAAGAGTGCTTGCCCTGCAGGTGAAATTGCCCCAGTGGCCTCCCAGGTCGCTGGCGGATACGATTTGCTATCTTTGACTTCGACTCCTGTCACGGTCAGCTTCTTCCTCACGGCTGCAATCACTGGCGACAGGGTGAGATATATCTCCCGAAATCGTCGTATAGTACGATTCTAATTGTCTCGCTCCTAGTTCGAATTTAGACGCAGTGTCTTGAGTGCTGAAGGATGACTCGTGACCGCGACCCCTCCGCCCATTTTCGTGAACCGTGCGTCCGTCGCAAGTCACTCGACACGCTGATGCGACGGCGAAGATGGAGCGAATAGAAAAGATATGCGAAGATCTCTCAAGCCGCCTTCTGAAACTGCGCGTGAGGAATTGTGAAGACCGGCCGTTCTATCCTAATGGAACTGCCAGAGACGTCTTTCGCATGAACGAAGAAATACTCCAAGAGCTTTTCCGATCGCTTATCCCGTCTCAAGATGAAGGTGTCGATATCGCTCCGGACATCGTACGTCGGACCGGACGCGGTCTTAGCACGATACTTGCGGTCGTCCTTCGCTCTCGCCCCGCCGGCGATCTCAGCACCTTGCGGCAGTTCACGAGTCTGATCAGTTGCGATAATGCCCTTCATAACCAGCGGAGGCTCACCGACGACGACCTTCCCATTTCTCTCACCGATGCCGAGTTTTTCTTCCCTGGTTTAGCGAATGAGTTCTTCGACGCCCAATTCCAGTTCTGCGCCGTGACCCTGCGAAGGAAAGGCGACGTAATCTACCAAGGTTATCGAGCCCAATGCCCTCTGCCGTATAGAAAGCAAGAGAGGATAGGGCGAGGTGCATTTGGCGAAGTTTACAAAGTCAAAATAGAAAGGCGGCATCTTAGACTGAGCGGAGACCGTACTGCGAACGACGAGCCGGCATGGATTGCGCGAAAGGATTTCCGGAAACACAAATCATTTACAATTGAACTGGATGCGCTGAAGGAGATTATGGAGCAACCTCAAAAGCATGACCATTTGGTGATGATTCTGGCTATTCTGCAACACCAGGACACAAACAGTCTGTTCTTCCCGCTAGCGAGTTGCGACTTACAACAGTACCTCAGTGGAAAATACGGGGGTGACCGACCGGCCCCAACGACGTTGCAGGAAAAAGGCATCATTTTCAGGAGAGGTGTCGCTCTTGCTGGTGCATTGGCATTTCTTCATGGAGGGTCTGGCGGTAAAGTCTGCCTGCACCTCGACTTGAAACCTAGCAATGTGCTGGTTTTTGACGCTTTCGATACGCAAAGGGAAATTTGGAAGATCACAGATTTTGGTCTGACGCTAGTTAAGAACCGCGAATATTCGATCGCTGCCCTCGGAGTTGAAGGGATCTACCTCCCGCCCGAGTGTGCCACGCCGAACGACAAGGTAACGACTCAAAGCGACGTATGGTCTTTCGGCTGTATCTTCTCGTTAGTGATAACCTACATCCTGTACGGGAGTGAGGGGGTAAACAAGTTTACTTTGAAACGCGGCGAGCGCGAGGAGGGCGACTATTTTTACATCAAGAATAGAAACTCAACTCCCCGAGTCGCGCCAGCCGTCATCGATTGGTTTGATAAACTGAGAAAGAATGCGGTAGGGGTTGAGAAAGAGTCACGAATGGTTCGAGACTCGCTCGACTACCTGCAGAGCAGAGTTTTGCACCCGATTCGGCGTCAACGAGCTTCCGCGAAGGACGTGGAGATTGCCCTCAAGGGAATACATGACACCTTTACCCAAGATCTGCCTCCACGCTCACCGACCCTGGCCCAAGACCACCCTGGACATATCTCGGTTTTAGAGAGGCTTGTCGCGCGACTGAGACATCGGACGACAAGATCGGCGGTAGCTCGTTTACAGAAGCTTCACTACGACTTGGGAACAAATGGGCTTGGGTTTAGGTTCGCGCCGTCGGATGGAGACTTTCTGGTCTTTTTCTCACAGCAAAAGAACTTGTTTTGGACTGTTTCGCACATCACCGCTGCTATGGAGCATCAAGCGGCCATACCACAACCACAACCGCTCCGCATACCGGATGGCACAATCAAATCCTTTACTGTCAGTTCTAACGCCATCTGTAATACTTTGGATGGAGATCACTTTCAAGTACATCAACCCTGCCCCTCATTCAAACCCCCACTAACAGCCGCAGTGCATTATCTACGAAGTCGACAGGCCGCTGGGTACGGCTCGTGTTGGCCACGGTCTGAAAGTCTCGTATGATCACATGGGATGTATCAAGCGAGTCGCAATGTCCTCTGACGGTGCTTTTACTGCCTTCATTATAGCCGACCGGCCAAGAGGCCCGGAATCCGACTGTAGGATATACCTCGCCTACACCCAACACCTCATGGATACCTCGAACGAAGGGTAAGCTTCCCTAGCAAGATGTGCGTTATGACACTTACCGTCGACAGTACCACCTATTCTATTCCGCGCACGAGCCGTTCATACTCAGTTTCCGACAGTTCCCTCATGTCGATAACCACCGCCGCCAACCTGATTTTTGAGAAGGTGCCGATCGGCTCGGCGGCCCAAGTTAGATTCTTGGATTTCACGGCAGACGGAAAATTCCTCGTGATTGTCATGCAAGATGGAACTCGCGGACTTTCCATCCGGGCCTGGGAAACATACAGTGGGAGATGCTACAAAGACTTCTCGGTCGCAATAGAGGCAAGAAAACCCAGTTGAACCCTCGTCGTCATACTGACTTTACAATAACTAGACGCCTTGGGCATTCCGCAACCTGTTCACTACCTGCTGTCTATTTGTGTCTAAAGCGGCGGAACCTTGTTTAGCCGTGGTTTCCGACCATCGTCGAATACTACACGTCAACTTAGCTAAGAGAACGTACCATGACCGAAGACTCAATATTGATGTGGATAGCATGTTCGTCGGCGACGATGGGCGGACTCTTGTTTTGATCGGCAAGAACAATGGTTTACGAGCCTATTTATTACCTCTCCATGCCTTGGACAGATCTGAATTTGTTGGTACCGCGAAAATAAACGGCTTATCCTACGCCCCGGCCCTGGACGATGCAGCGATCATCAGAGACACGGACGGCCAATTGAAGTTACTCATAGCGAGTTCTTCAGGATCCTTTCTCAAAATGGATATCGACGGTGATGGGTGAGAAAGTCCGACGTTCATCAATGATGTATGTCTCACCTCTAGAGGCAGCGGAAACCCTCTACTTGCCAACGCAACGTTCTTCAGCACACCTCAATGACACCAGATCATTCTGCAAATTGAAAACCGGCTAGAACAGAACCTTACACTATTGATCCTGGTGTAGATGATTGATCAGTTCGCTGTTTGCTCTTCTGGAAGTACCACCAATAGCAGAGCGTTGCCGCCGTGAGAGGCACCGCACAGATGATATAAATCCAGAATTGCGGGGATACGACGACGTTGCGACTCTCGTCCATTTCGAAGAACGAATTCATCCCAAGAAGAGTCTAAGCATTATTAGGAATGAACCATCGGGGGTCCCGCAGTTACTTACAGCCATAAAGGTCGCCGGGAGATACACGAGTGTCACAACGGTTATCACCCGAACAGTCGTGGAATCCCGCAGCATGAACTCGGTCTGTCGTTTTGAAATGTATGCGTCTTTGAAGGACAGCGTGTCGGTGATCTGTATCCCAACCCTTGACGCGCGACTTTGCAGCGACCAGGCTGCCTGGCCGTATGCGCTTGTCATGGCGGAGTAGTTGTCCAGCAACTGCTTCATCATCTGCGAGTCGTGTTTTCCAGTCGCACCGCGATCCGCAAGAATCGCGTTGATCTGATGCAGCCCCTCGAAAGTCTTTTCGAGCGACCGGAAGATGGGCTGCATAACTAGACATCGATTTTCCGTACCACGGACCGTCGTCAATGACTCGTGATTTACCCGCAACGGCTTGTCAATCTCCGCTGCCACCGTTGTATTGGCCTTTCGCGTGATGATTAGCAGTTACAAAGGCAACGGAAATCGAGACGTACAATTGGAAGCAACCGTCCCTCCAAGTGCTTTAGGTAATCCCTCCATGCGGAAAAGAAGGTCCCGAATAGCATACTATGAATTAGAAGAGGGTTGCGCTGCAGCGAACTCCGACCGGCAGGCGAATCCAGATGGTCTTTCAGGCGCTGCTGGAATTGACAGTTCGGGGTCGGATTGAGGAATAGCCAGACGCTGCTCTTGCTTGCGAAGTCGTATTTTTGATATACACCTGTTTGTCGTAGCACCCATGGGTCCTTCCCCTTCTCTTCGACTCTTTTTTCAAAGGCATATTTGACGACGTACACGATTTCTTGTACGAATTAGGTGGTGGGCTTTTGTAAGGCATGACACTCACCGATCGCGTCAGCACCAAGCCTTACAATAGGGGCACTGGTGAAACTCTCCTCGACTGCGATAGTCTTGAGGAAAAAGGAAAGTGGAAGGTCGAGCAGATCTGGCGAGGCGCCTAAGATATGGACAATGTCCTCAAAGGCCTTGCCGGTCACCTGGAGCGGCCTCCAGGAGTTGCTCTGGTCAATGGATCTGGTACGTTAGCGACGACCACAGCACAACACAGGGAGGACCTACAGAACTTTCAGCGCGCCATTTTGTGTCTCACGAGGGGTTTTATACACCTGGAGGTCTTCACGTGTATTTAAGGCTTTCCGGGTAACTGTGCGAAGTCAACAATGCTCGCCGTGTTGTTGGAGGGGAGATCTACCCATGTCTCCCTTGTTCCCGTCAACATCAGTCCATATCATCCTACATAACGAATCACCGGGACTAAAACATCGTCTTGCATCTGCGCAATTTCGATAATTGCTTGCATATGGGACGAGCGAGTACAAGTCGACTGTATGCGACCGCGCCAAACTGTCCGGGGATCCCAACACGGGCGCGTTCGGGCGCGGCATTGTATCAAGCTCCATGTTTGTCGGTGATATTCGCAACTTTGACCGAGAAGAAAGGCCTACAAGTCGTATGGGGTCTATTATATTATTGATGAGGCCAAAAGAGGAAGAAAGCGAATGCGCCTTGGGTTCATTCAATTTGAATATGGAGTGCGACGGTGACACCGAAAGCGCCCGCCTGGCGAAAACGCATCGACTGACAAACGGGACAAAAAAAATCGAAACACACAATGATTGGATCGCCAGATTCAGCCCTTCCCTTGCGTTGCCGCCGAGACTTAGCCTTCCACTAGACTGTCCTTGCGCAGGCCTGGGTCAGTCGGATATCGCCCTGTGAGATGATGGTCAGTCCAGCCTCAGCCACCATCACAGCCCCAGTCATCCTCCATCAGGCAGTGCTCACTCACTCAAGCTCTTCCTGCGCCATGTTAGAGTAGGAACATGGTCGATCTGCATCAAAGACTTACATCTGTCACCTTCTCCGGCGCATCGAACGACCAGACATCTTCGTACAGCTACTGGGCGTCAGCAGGATCGACGACAGGCTTTCACTGCGCCTTACTCGGATGTGAAAGTTGCGACCAGGATGCGCAGGGAACCTTCCTTCGAGAAATTCTTGCAACTTTGCTCTCGTGAGATAATGAGCCGGTGCATCCTGTCGCCGATACATAGTAGAAGTCGTCTTCGATGTCGACGGGGGCGACGACGACAGGATAGATAACAAACTTCCAGTTCGGCTAAAACGTGGCATGCGTCTGTCGTCAGTTACTGTTTGGATCAACAAAGTAGGTGCTAGAGGCTCTGTTGGTTGACAGGATGCATTGAATGAATCGTTATACGACACACTTTTCTTGGATCGTAATATTATACGACAACCCAAGGCGCCTGCCTGGGGACTGAAAGGCAGCAAGGACAGGAGGCTCTGCGATACGGGGTCATCAGGTGTGCTGTTCCGGCAGCAAAAGGAGGGGAAATGAGATATGCCACTGCGCAGTAATTGGGCCGCTTGCACGCTCCTCGCTGCGCAGGGCCTCGTATCAGCCACATCTTCGTCCTATCACGGGCCCAGCCAAGAGCCTCGGTTTGCCTCGGCGAGTGGGAATGCCATACCGGACAGGGTTAGCCTCGTGCTTCCTTTTTGCCTGCACGAAATACGTCCCAGCGCCCGAGGCATAACTTGCGCATCCTCCGCGTTGTGAATTGTGGTCTTGCCTTTCGTGTTGTGACGTGCGACGTCAACTAGTATGGCGTCACGGAACAGCAACGACGACTATGCGGTCAAACTTGATGACCTCGATTGGCTCCAGCGCGACCGCCAGCTCTCAGCCAGCTGGGACGATACTTTGCGCGTGCCAACAACGATTAGCGCGCAGCCGGTGTCAATGCGATCGAGCTCGCCCGGGGTCTCGGACACCGTTTATGCCACGAACGAGGAACAAGTTGTGGAAGATATTGTCATTCCCAATCATGAGAAGGATCGCGTGAAGTAAGAAGTTTGGTAACTTGTCCCCAAGATGCGCGGCTGAATTCGCTAACGTTTGTGTGTCTGTGTAGTCGACGTCTCCGTGGAATACATGTTTTCGTAAGACTGAACGTCACCCGTCCTACGACCGTCTAACTTCGCCGCCAGATGATTACGATTAGCGGAGTTCTCGGCGCCGGATTATACATTCGCAGCGGGACAGTTCTGCGGATTGGAGGGCCAGGTGCGGTGTTGATAGCGTTCACCATCATGGGGCTCCTCGCCTGGACGGTCATGCAGTGCATCGGCGAGCTGCTTGCGCTGTGGCCGATCTCTGGTGCGCTGGTCGAGTTTGTCGCCAAGTTCGTCGATGAAGATCTGGGGACTGCGGTGGGCATAGCATACTGGTTCGTACCATGACGCTTGGAAACTCGATCTAATCGGCGATAGGTTCACGTATTCGATCAACTTCGCCGCGTTGATCGTTGCGGCTGCGGGTGTACTTGACTACTGGGACCCAGGGAAGGCCATCCAAGGGACAATCATGTTTTTTGTGGTGCCCCTTTTCCTTGTTCTACTCAATAGTTTCGGCGTTCAGGTACAGTACTCTCTTGGCTGTGCTGATCCTACAATGCTGACGGGGCAGGTCTACGGCTTGACGGAGATTATCGGTGGGTCGATAAAGATCCTGGGCGTCTTCATTGTCATTGTATGCATGATCGCAATAAACCTTGGTGGTACGTTAATCCTTTGTCATTCCTTTGTATCTAACCGTACGCAGCTGGGAATGGTGAACATTTTGGTACTACGAGTAAGGTCGCCTCGTCTAGCTTTGTACAGTACTTGTCATTTGCTAATGGGTCTAGATTATAAACACGGTCGGATGTTTCCTATCGACCCAGAGGCTGTCGATAACTGGGCTTCGGCATTGTTGTAAGCAAGCTCCCGTGCTACCGACGAACATGCCTGACCATGATAGCTATGCGTTCTCGATTGCCGCTTTTGCTTACGTCGGAGTCGACATCACGGCGGCGACCGCACTTGAGGCCCGGCCGGACAGACGCAAACATGCCCGAATTCCAGACGAGGATACCCAGAAAGGTCCATGGCCGTATATCTCTGTTCGCTTCGTTGCTACCTGGACTAGCTTCCTTGTCTGGATCATCTATTTCATCGCCGGCTTCCTCATGAGCCTGAACGTGGAATGGGACAACCCAAATCTACCTAGACTCTCTTGGCTCGGTTCCCCCACCGAGAAGGAAGACAAGTTCAAAACGGATTCTGGGTTCGTGATCAGCGCCGCGATGTCAGGTATTGATGGTTTGGCGGACATGTTTACGGCGGTCATCTTCATCACCGCTGTGTTTTCCGCAAACACCAACCTCTATGTGGCTTCTCGGACATTGTTTGGGTTAACGCGAAGAATTCAAGGAAACGGATGGCGGTTCTTTGCTTTCTTTGGCAAGACTAATAACTACCAAGTTCCTGTTCGCGCGATGCTGTTGTCGCTGGTGTTCATGTGGGTTCCGTTTCTATACTTGTCGCCGCATAATTCTTCGGACACCACGATTTCGAGTGTAGGTTACGTTCACTCTTCAAGGTCTCCCGCTGACTCCGCACAGCTACTCGAAGTGCTCTCCCAGATGGGCTCCGTGTGCTGCATCATAGTCTGGACGTGCGAGTGCTGGGCCTTTATCCGCTTCTACAACTGGTATGCACACTGCCCAGCCACTCGGTCCCCGCTAACCTGCGCAGCATGTACCGCCACCGTGATGAACTCAACGCTTCTCCCCAATTTGCTCGCCTTCGCCGGTTCCCCAATCAAGGCGCCGAAGATCTGTACCCTTGGCGCTCTCATGGCCAGCCCGTCACCATGTACCTCGCCATCTTTGGGTGCATCTTTGTGCTGGCCGTTGCAGACGGTGCAGCGTTATGGCATAACTGGGCGTCGCCGCGATTTCTGTCTGCATACCTCTCCGTAGGTTTCCAGCTCCCGTTCCCAGTTACGTACTGCCTGACTAACTAGGCAACAGATCATCTGCTTCATACCCCTTTGGCTAGCGATAAAATACTACAACAATTGGGGGAATGTCCGGTGGAAATTGGAAGACCTGTCTAATTTTGCGCTGGTAAGTAGGAAACTGGAGGAGCTAGATGAGATCCATGATCTGGCGACCGCTAGGGATTCGGATGTGCAGGAGAAGGGCTGGGGGAATCTTTGGGGGTTTATGTGAGGCCTTCCTGGATGTATGTATACTGTCAACCGCCTATCCATTGCCTCTTATACATAATCCATGTTCTTCTAATAAATGTTTTAGCGTCCGTTTGTTTCGCGATCGTGTGGAATCGATGGCCAGCATGTACACTGGTTATGGTCTATCTAAATGTCTGCAACACCTCCTCTCGATGCCGCTCAAGATACTCGGAGAAGGTTGTCAACCGGATTGAATACTCGTCCAACTTCTTGAAATTAACTTGGTACCCAACCTCGTTCGCCCATATCTGCGCACGAATCTTGGGGTCCCGAACAGCAAGCTCCCTCGCCTGCTGCTCGCCATAGCACTCCATCCTAATATCCTCGCCACTGACGCGCCTTAACTCCCGCACAACGTCCTCTGCTGTGAGCGCCTGCACTCCCAAATCAATTTCGCGCCAATGGAACGCGCCGGGGTCCATGATCGCCGTCGCATACAATTGGAACCTGCAGCGCTGCGCGCGTATTATGCTTCGCCAGACACTGATTGAAACGCTATCCATACATTCGAAGCCCTCTGAACCCTCTCATATAACAACATCATCGTTGCCTCTTTTTGCCGGACGTCTACTACAGGAATCGCAGGCCGTTATCGACAAGAACGCACGCGATATCTGCTGCAGCGTGCCATACATGCTAGATTTTTGCGCCGAGCCCGCATCTGGTCGCGCTGGCGCTGGCTCCGCGGTGCGAGCTGGCAGGGCAGTGCTTCTTCTAGCCCCGCTCCTTATAGCGTCAAAGGCAACGCGACCAGCAGAACCAGCAGAACTAGGGGAAGCAGCAAGTGGGTTTCCCGAGAGTGGCGTGCATGTGTGGGCTGTATCCCAGCTGCATCGTAATCAAACGGCCACTGGCATTCAACGCGCCAGGCCCTAGCCCTGCAGTCCTAGAGGGTAGAGCCATCGACGGACGGGGTTTGGTTTGATGGGGTGCCCCAGCCTATGAAAATGGGCACGTATATAATAATTTCCAAGGTTAGCATAGCAGCCTTGACCCAGCTTTGTCCTTGAGCTTAAGAGGACTACTCTTCATTTAGTCGTGGGGTATCTTCTTGATATACAGTCAAGTTGCGCGGTGCCTTGAAGCGGTGGAGGTTCGCGGTGATTTGATGCTCATATGGCCGACCGTCTTTTCATCCAGACAGAGTCCTCCTCTCTTTGGGAGGCTTGGATGTCCCTTGCATCAACACGCCCGCAGTCATATTTATTGACGAAAAGGATACAGATGCCATCTATATCCACCTCCTCCAAAAGGCCTGTCTCTATAGCTGGTGTACGTCCTTGAAGTGACTGTTTCTGTATTGGCCGGGTGCTCAAGTTGCTATTAGTCAGGGAAAATGCCATAAGGAACAGAATTCGCATTCACATTTTTAAGGTAGGGACACTGTATGCGAGTCCACCACATCTTATCACGTGACTCTAACTAGCCTATCCTACCCAGACAACCTCATCGGCACCGACGCATTATAGCAACCCGCATCAAGCCAAGCGGCCGTAACATTCCTCGTCGCAGCCCCCTTCCCAAACTCCAAAACTAACCCCCCATTCGCAGCATCCGGCTCAAACAGCGGCCACCCCTGACCTTCCAAACTGGCCGGATCCTTCAAGAACGCCAAAAACAAATCCTGCATCGCAGCCGACGTATCAACCTCCAACCGCGGTATCTCCCCGACGTCCTTGCTATACGTGCCGAAGACCATCAGCAGATCCGACCAGTGGAACGCGCCCAGCCACGGCTCCGGGCTGATGTTGCTGAAGTTGCCCGCCCACAGGTACCGGTATGTGTCGAGGCCGTGCTCGTACCGCAGAATCGACTCCTCGACGCCCCGGCACAGCCACTGCCGCTGTGTTGCCGCTGTCGAGGTGCGGTTTGCAGTCGGCATCTCGCTCGCCGTGTTAGAGCGGATTTCGGGGCCTGGGGCGACTTTTCCAGCCTCGTATCGTGCTGTTTCGTTGCTGAAGATGTATTTTTCGTCCGCTGGTTCAGTATGCTCGTATTAGCACAACTATCATCAATCGCTTCATTACTCGAGGCGCGGCGCCAGTGACAATGTCACCCAGAAGATTCCAAAGAAGCGGAACGGGATAGGGATACATACGGATATAATTCGCAAAATCCAACTCCGTACTGCTGTTATACCGATTCACAAACTCCTCAATCTGCACCCACGACACCTGCCGCATACACTCGAGCTCCGCCTCTGCGTCGTCGCCGTAGTTGCACCCGAGGGCTTTGGCGACGGTGTCGAAGTCCGCGTACGGGTCGGCCGTTGTGGCAACGTCGACTTTGACACTGGGCGGCTGCGAGAGCACGCCGAATTTCGCGACCAGTGGGTCGGACGGGAACGCGAGCGTGTATAGGTGCGTTAGCGCGGCGCCTTGGGATTGGCCCCAGAGCTGGAAGCATACCGTTGGTTAGCGCGGAACGAACGAATGGTATCATATGGGATGGTGCGGTGGAAGGAGAGCGAGGGGGTAGGGTAGGTATCTGGGTGGGTG
>RHLP01000068.1:0-87141 GCA_003719405.1 Aspergillus incahuasiensis
GGTGGTGGTGGGGGGCTGGGAGGAGGGGGGGCGGGTGCATTCTTGTTGGAATGAGGGAGGAGTCTTCTTGATTTACGTATGTAATCCCTATGGCTTGAGACGCGGATGGAAATTAGATGTATTATATATATGGTTTAAAAATACGGAAGTGTAGATGGATGGATCGTTTCTCTAATTCGTTTACTATACCTAACAACCAAATCCTGACACTAAGGCCTTTCTTCCAACTCCACCATACCGTCGTCTGCATCATCTTCTGTGCTAGTGCGAATGCCAGTCGTAGAACGATCTTCTTGCGGGACGGACCTGACATCTCGTGATCTTCCAGTACCCCAGGAGAACTTAGATCCAATATTCTGCATAAAGCTCCAGATGCGTTCTTCAAGCGTATCATTATCCTTCGCTTGGTAAGCTCCAAGAGGAAGCTCCGGTTGGTGCGTTGCAGCTAGGGCTTGCTCCTCGGCCTCGACCTTGAACTGATACTTGAGGCAGTCTTTGACTGTGACGAGTCCCGTGAGCCGGCCACGGTGCTCAACCAAAATGACACGGGGGCCCATTTTCTTGAAGATCTCCATCACAGTTTCCAGCGGCAGGCGCGGATGAACAGTTAGTGGAGTGTGATCAATGTACCTGCTAAAGTCCACGAAATTTGTACCGGAACTACTCTCGATGTTATCAAAGGTATTCGGCATCAAGTGAGTGCGCTGAAAAGTGGACGAGGCGCGGCGAGCCACTGAAGCCTCCACTGCGTCCTTAGTAAACACGCATTGAGCATTTGGAGACAACATGCCTTCCCTTCTGGCTCGATCGACAGCATAGCGCAGTTCTGTGCGGCCAATGTATCCAACGAGAGTTTTGCTTGAGCGGTCTTCCACGATGGGAAAACCTTGAAACTTGTTATCATTCAAAAGGTGCTCCGCTTCACGTACTGGAAAGTCGGAGGCAGGAAGCGATACCGGGTCGCTCGTCATGGCATGCGAAACAGGGACGTTGAACACATGGTCTTCCTTGTTATCAAGGAATGGGAATCCGTTGGCCCAAATCATGCGATCGGCTATGCCACCGTTGCCAAAGCGATCTCCAACTGCTTTAGTGACACCAACCACAATCTGGACATGTCAGTTGGATCAGGACCTAGGAACTCGAACAGCCTACCATGGTGGGAAGAATATAGGTCAGAGCCCCCGTCAGCTCGAACATGATCACAGTCACCGAGATCGTCAAATGCATGACACCACTCAGGGCCGCGCCGGCGCCCAGGAAGGCGTAAGTGCCCGGTGTGATACAAGGGAGATCCGGCTCGCAGGCGGCGAAAAATCTTGAATCTGGGAAGGATTCATGCAACGCCTGAACCATAATACCAAGCATGCGGCCAAATGATGCTCCAATGGCCATTGACGGGACAAAAATTCCCGCGGGCACCTTGCAACCATAAGATATAATAACCAAAAATATCCGCAAGATTGTTGCAGTAGCTAGCGAAAACACCATTGCCCAGCGATGTTTGGATCTACTTCATTAGCAACGAAGACAAGTGGGACTAGAGCACTCACTCGCAAAGACCGTGGTAGTCATGCTCTCCTTCGCATTCCTGGAAAAGAATCTCCATCATTTCCGTCATGTTGATTTTCAAGAACATATTCGGGAAACAGATGACGGCCGTGATAGCAGCTAGAATCACCGACTCAACCACTGCGTGTTGGGTAAGGTACTTTTTCCTGAATGCTTGGACGCGAAGATTCCACTTGATCACCAATGCGCCATACAAGCCACCAAATATACCAAGTATGACAAAAAATATGAGTTCAAAAAAATGCCATGTTCGGTCATATCGCACCTGAAACATGACCAGTTGTCCGGTTCTAAAGGGGTTCATCACCTGGCCGACGTAAGTATACGTTTATATGAAGTTGGTGGAAACCTACCGATAACACACCAGTCGCAACCAAAGCACAGAAATAGCTCCGCCATAGGGTCTTTAACGGGAAATAAGACGCAACTTCCTGGGACAGGTCAGCACTTGTTTTTGTGGTTTAAAATGAAGAAGGAGTACCTCGAGAGAGAATAGTACGCCACCAATCGGACTTCCGAAAGCAACAGCGACGCCGGCTGCTGCCGTTGCCGTCAAAACTTCTCTGGTCTTCGAAGCACTCCGTTTGTATTTGGTGAAAAATCGCGAGATGACGTTTCCAGCACAGACGGCAAAGTGAACGCTTGGTCCTTCTTTGCCTACTGACAGTCCTGATGCGATGGCCAAAGGAAGCGCAATCGACTTGATCAAGAGTGTCCATCCGCCTAGGAAGCCTTTCATCACAAACCCGGCGATGATGCATTTTATCTCGGAGATACCCGAGCCGGCGGCATACGGCGCAAACGATTTGACGAGTTTCGCAGCTATGAATGCGAATAGTACCTAGTGGACTCAGCGGTTGTCTAGCACGGGGACGAGGGGGGACGAAGTACCGCATAAAAGGTGTACAGGACGTAGTTCACGATCCAGTATGAAGTCCAGTCTCTCCACTCCGGGCATCCTGAGCAAGCATAAGTCAGCTAGCCATCTATCATATCAAGGAAAGGTCGCCACACATACCTCCTTCAGCACCCCAGCAGCAGAACTGTTGATTGAGATAAAATGCCGTTGTACAATACCCCAGTTTAATGTCCGACAACCACTCGGTAATAATATTTAGAACAGCCGCTATCAGCCCAATTGCTGCCCCGACAATCGTGATGACAAGCCAGGCCTGTCCAGCATCATAAGACTCTCGCACTTTATGTCTCCATTTGAAAGCGCCTTCTTTATCCCAAAATCCCGAGCCTTCCTGTCGCTTCATCCGCCGTCGCGCTTGTTCGTGTACCGCATCCTGAACCCAGTCAATGGTCGTGAAATCTTCGTATCGTTTGATCTCGCTGATTTCCTCCGTAATCACGGGAGCCTGGCCATTCTCGGTAGGCGAGCGTGGTTGCGACGACGCCGATAGCCCCGAGAAGGTCCTCCAGAGGCGACGCTGGGGCTGATTGGAGGGCGAAAGAAGGGGGGAGAGCGGGGCCGACGAGGCAGGCATTGAGCTCATCGCCTAGTCGAGCAGCAGCGAGCGAGCATAGCTGTTTTGAAGCGAAATTCAAAGAGCTGCGCAATCTGGAGCCGTCGACCGGCCGTCATTGGGTACGCGGGACCACGTGAGATAAGGGGATAAGGGCACTTTAGAAGCTTATCGCGTCAGTGAGGTTCCATTACGGTGGCTTGGATATGGCAACTAGTATTTGACCATTGTCATTTGAAATTGAGAAGAAGGCGATTGAATACGGGCAACATCTCAAACACATCGCTCCAACCCTTGCGCAAAGCACCCTGGTAGACATACCACGACCTTGGGACCTGCTCGTTTCACCCATTGTCCGCCACGCGATATCGATGCGGAACACGCCAGAAGAGCCTCATCTTTCACCACCACGCCCTCGAATCGGAATCTACGCGTACCGAAGCCTCCGAACTTTTTCGTATATCTGTTATACTATCTCATTCATATTATAATTGTTTACGATCCATTGTACCGAAATGCCTACCAAAGAAACCAAAACCGCGTCCGGGTCCGATGCTTCGCCGGAGATCACAGGCCAGAGCTCTCTTCCTAGTACGCCCGATATTCACTCGGTATAGGCAAGATTGTCCCTGCTAAGGATAGCCAGTTTCTCGAATAAAGAAGATCATCCAGCTAGATGATGACATCGTCCAGTTCTCGAATAATGCGACCTTTGTCGTCGCGATGGCTACAGTAAGTGCCTCTCACCTTCGCCTTCGACGGCCACTAAACCGTCGTCCAGGAGCTTTTCATCCAATATCTTGTGGAACAAGGACATAATGTTGTCAAATCGGAACGGAAACCGCGGAAAACCATCCAGTATAAAGACTTAGGTAGGTTTGCCGTCCCGGAAGGTCGTTTAGAAAAGATGCTAATATCGTCGGTCATAGCAACCGCAGTTTCGCGGATAGACAACCTAGAATTTCTCTCCGATGTCATACCGAAGACAACGACGTATAAACAGTTCAAGGAGAAGCGAGCGAAGGAATCAGGCAAAGACCTAGAGATCGAGAAAGGACAGCGCACGCTAAACGGAGTCCTACCACCCGTGCCTGAGATAGAAAAGGAGAGCTCAAAGGAGAAAAGGGAGTCATCAGTACCTCGAGGCTCAAGACCTCCAACTGTTGGAATGCTGGTCGACGGGCCGGGTGACTCGCAGTCGAAGGATGACGATGTGGAAATGGCAGATCAATGACTGGCTTGCTTAGGTTAGGGGTATTTGAATTAAGTTCAGAAGTTATTTAGGGGTTTGGATCTTGGGTCTTGAAGGCATCGACTTCCACATTCTGTTGGCATATCGCACTTATGGCTCGATGGAATGATATCGTATGACGGCTGCATCAGCCAGTACCGACACCTCTGAACCTTTCTCAAGAGCACAAACGACCATGCTTGGCAATTGTACATGCGCTCACTACCGATCATCATTGATCTCGAGGTTCATAATCCGTAGAGTCGGGAGTATACAGTGCCTGACGTAGAGTCGGAGAGCATGGTCACGTGGTATTTACGGGTGCGCTGCATCCAATCAGACGCCGAGTATATTTCATCTTCGGGAGTCTGTCGGCTTCAACCTCAGATTTCCTCATCCGCTCTTCTCTACGTTGAACGTCCCAATCCCTCTCCTCCCCGCCTCCATCGGTCGTTCTTCCTGCGATTGATCCGCAATTGCTCTCTCGCCATGGCTCTCTCCTCCGCTTCCGGCTCTCTGCTGCGCGCCTGCGCCCGCCAGCAGCTGTCCACAACTTCCCGCGCCGTCGTCGCCTCCCAGCAACGGTACAGCTCGACCTTTGACAGTCCGTTTACCGCCAAGGACACCACGAAGATCCCTGATTTCAGCAAATACTCCTCTAAGAAGGCTCCTCGCTCTAACCAGGTCTTCTCCTACTTCGTCGCCGGTACTATGGGTCTGGCCTCTGCCGTTGGTGCCAAGGCTACTGTTCAGGGTAGGTGTTCCTGGGCATTGTGATATTCGGAGGAACGGAGCAGACATGTTCGAATTGCATGTAACGGATACCGAAGGACATTGAATAGGGTGGACTCCACTGCGACTGAATGGGCTGACGTATGACTTTTGCGATCGATAGACTTCCTTGTCAACATGTCCGCCTCTGCCGACGTCCTCGCCCAGGCCAAGGTCGAAATCGGTCTGGCCACGATTCCCGAGGGCAAGAACGTACGTCTATACTCTAGCCGAGAGGCTATCAGGCCGGGTTGCGCGCATCGCAACTAACATGCAACTCATTAGGTCATTATCAAGTGGCGTGGCAAGCCTGTGTTCGTCCGTCACCGTACGCAGGACGAGATCAAGGAGGCTCAGGACTACGACTGGAAGTCTCTCCGTGACCCCCAGGCCGATGAGGAGCGTGTCCAGAAGGCTGAGTGGCTTGTCATGCTCGGTAAGCAATCCTTGCCTATGTGCATCGGCAATCACTAACCGCTTGGCCCATGTAGGTGTCTGCACTCACCTTGGTTGTGTCCCCATCGGCGAGTCTGGTGACTACGGCGGCTGGTTCTGCCCCTGCCACGGTTCTCACTACGATATCTCCGGCCGTATCCGAAAGGGTCCCGCTCCTCTGAACCTTGAGGTTCCCCAGTACAACTTCCCCGACGAGGAGACCCTCATCATTGGTTAAGCGGGTGTATATCAGTTTCGACGTCGATGGTTGAGCGATGGAAACCTTTGAGGGAGTGTAAGGTTTGTGCTTAGATGAATCTCCCTGTTATGTTAAGATTAGAGGGACCGTGTTTTTATATTGACCCACAAAAATGAGCCGCTTGTTCTATTATTCCAACCCCTGCTCCGCTAAAAGAGCCTGTACCCTCACTGCTCACAGGGGTCTTTTGTTGCGGGTATAGACTCTTGTTTCTCACTCCCCCGTTTGCGCTTGAGAGAGTCATGGAACTGGCCCCGAGGCGAGGGCGATGAGCAAATGTCGCTGATTATTTTGGGTCATGTATTCTAATCTACCTTTTCTCCTTTGTTCAATTAAGCTGGCATTGTTTTTTCTAGAATGATTTTGCAGCTGCCTGGTGTAGTGCTATCTGGACTTAATACGTTCCATCTCCCCAGGTTGTCCTTGATCATGGATTCTCTTCCGTTCTGGATCCTACTTGCCTCCTCCAGCGTTTCTGGACCGCAGCTGGCTCCTTCCTGAAGCATGGCACCTCGACTTCCCGCTGGTCTTATCAGCAGCTCCGGATTCTCACAATATTCCATCAGATCACTCTCATCAACATGGCTTCAACCTTCCATCCCTTTGGCCTGCTCCCGCTCGAGATACGACGAGAGGTATACATGTTCGCAACCCCACCTCGCGTCGTGCACATTCGGGAAGAAGCCCAAACCGAGGAAGACTTTGAAGAGCAGTTCAGACAGCACCTGAACATTCGAGTCAACCCGGACCTGGCCTACTTCGCCCCAATATGGCGCCGTACCATCCCCGGCTCAACCAGCCAACCAACTCTAGAGTCATTCGGTGTCGTGAGTAGCTGGGGCGGGCCGTATCAGCCCTGGAAGCCAACGAGGTCTGCGCCTGAGATTCCGCTGAGGTGGCTCCATGATCATCCTTGGGTGGCCTACCAAATTATGCGCGAAAATCGTCTGTATAGTCTTACGCCTGTACCGCCATTTCTGCACGTCTGCCGCGAATCTCGAATGGTTTTGATGCGCTGGGGGTACACGCTGGCATTCGCGACGCGCACGAATGGCCCAATGACATGGTTCCATTTTGACAGGGACGTGCTATTCGTTGATGATAACGGAGGGGGCTTCGATATACTTGCGGGATGCCCTTGGAACATTCTTGGGCAATTTCACTCGAATGATTTGAAGAGGACACGAAACCTGGCACTCGGCGCAAGCGGGGGGTTTCTCTTCCCTTGGGAACACCACGATTCATGCCCAACGCTCGCACTTGCTATCCGACTGTTCCCCAACCTCAGGGAGCTTCAAATCGTCCAGTGGGATGGGAGTAATTTATGGCCATGGCGAAATTTTGGTCATAGTGGATCTGCCCAGCACCCATGGTGTACTTCCAAGGGCGTCAACGACATCATTGAAGAGCTCTGCTCTCTGCCTGTGGAGGAAATTGACGCTCTGATTCCGCTCCTCTCCTATATCGACGGTGTTCGAACCGACATGCCTGCCAGCGGTGTGCTAGGCGAGATGCTGAAATGCCACAAACTCAAGCAACGGATAGATACGGATACTTCCTGCCACGCAATTTCCACTCTTAGCTTTTTTGAGCATCAGCAGCAGCAGCTGGAACAGCGTCTATCAAAACATCGCGACAAATTAGCCCAATATCACCTCGATTTTGAACCAGGTCTAACAACGTTCAGCTGGCAGGTACCGCGGATACAGACCGTGCATATTCTTCCGCCGTCCATAGCCGTCTGCCTGCATCAGGAACGGCAGATGGCCTGGGAAAAGTTTTTGAAGATGAAACGGAACTGGCAGGCCCAACGCACAGAGACGACGCTATCACCCCTGCACCTCGATGGGACGGAGTCATATCCGTGGACTGCTGGCCACCTAGACGAGTTGGATGAGGACTTGTATGACATCCATTTTGGTCCGTACTATGGTGACGCTACGGATGTATTGTATCGGCATGCAAGGCAATGGTGGTCTGAGGAGGGGATGATTTCTGCGCCGTGTTCCCAACAATTGCTCTAGCCAAGTTACACTGTAGGTAATCAGTAGTAGGCGGTTTAGATGATGAGAAGACGCGCAATTCATAACGATTTCAACCAATCCCTTGAAGAATTGAACTGACCGATGCCGAACCCTTGGGCCCGGTCTTAGCACTGAGTGTTTCGCTTCTTCAAATATGACCCACAATCTGCGGCGTGAAACCTCTCATATTTCGACCCTCAACTTCTTCAGTTTCGTATTCCAATGTGCGGCTCAACTCCTCGGCCCCTTCACCCGCACCTCATGGCTCGAAGCGTCCCACCAGCCACTACCAAGATACCACAAATGGGAATAGACGCTTTAATAACGGTATCAGGAGATTCGTGCAGTAAGGGGTTGCCCCATCTCTTACGTATCCAGAAAATGCTTGAGCAGGCTGACGAGAGTGTTTATGAAGCGTGGGCAGTCGTCCGCTTAATCCGACTCCACCTGAAGGGCATTGACGCAACTGTACGCAGAGATTATACTCGATTGAGGCAAATCAGATTGATAAGGTTAATAATATTCTGACATTGTTCGCTAAATAACAAATATAGTCTATCTTTATAAGGTGTGTACATGTCGGCTCCGCGCTTTCAAGCGCGCTCGCTGTTGGCATAGCTAGAGATTGACCCTGCCCTATGCTCCACATCCTCAAAGAGACTATCTGTCTGCTCGAGCAGAGGAGACTTTCTTCTCGATGTGTACGTTCCAAATGAGCGTGTTGATCTCATTCTTTGTAGGGTTTTCACAGTTATCGTTTGACCTGCATCTGGCGCGGCGACGACCATCGTACTTGATGTGGCTGTCGGAGGAGGTGACCGAGTACCAGATCGGAAGAGCGGATGTATGTTGCTTTCGTCGGGGACTTTCAGTCTTGAGGGGCCCTGCCTGGTGGCTTCTGATAGGGTAGAGGATGATAATGTCGACGAGGGGCCGAGCATCACACTGTCGAAGGACCGTTTGATTTGAGAAGTGCTGCGCTGGAGCTGCTGTGGCTTGCCTTGGGAGTCCTCACTTGCCTGGGCTTCATAGTAGCCGCCGACCTTGGTGCGTGACGTTGCGGTCTCTGGATACGGGACGGCCGTGGAATCCAGATCGAATGAGTCAGGTTTGGAGTCAGACTGAATCAATGTTCTGCCGGAATAACGGACTGATCGTCGGGACGCGTTTCCTGAAAACGTCGAGGTATGAGGAGCTATAGTGTCGACAGATGGGCATTGCGATTCGGCAATGGACGAGGGTGCGCGAGATGCTCCTTTCTGAAGTATCTCTGACCGGCTGGGTGCAATGGTGCTAAGCTCATAAGAAATTAAGGTCGGCCATTGATCGCGACTGTCGTTGCTTGAGATGGTCATCAAGAGAAATCCGCACAGCATCCCTTGAGTGAGAACCGATATTGCCCACAACGCACAACGGGCAATAAATAGCGCTTGTCGATACGGATCAGTGGCTGGTCCCTTTGACTCGCCCATGATTTGTAAGGCGCTCCATGCTATTGCTCCTGCTGTTACCCCAGCGGCAACGGTGAGGTACCCAATGCCGGTACCGTAGGTAATCGCTCTCCATCCCTCTCTAAGGACCCTAGCATCGATTTTCGCCTCGTTTGCCAGAATCAATACCAGAGCAAGGACTACGGAGCAGCTGATGATGCTAAAACTGACGGTGACCGCCTCGATGAAGGCGCTATCCGGTGTCAAGGCTCTGGAACAGCCATAACACACACCATCAAGCACAGTGACGATGACTGTCAAGAACAACGAGGCCCCTCCCAACATGTAACCCGGGGAGGCCTTGAGCATGGTGTATGATGGAGGTCCTGCAATGACGGATGAGATGTTGCACGATTGGTTTGAATGATTCAATCCAGGGACCTGGGATCTGAGGAATACACCGCCGGAAAGTATCCCCGACGGGCAAGACGTAAGGCACGCAACTGGCGAAGGTATATTGGGCTCTGAGGGAAGAAGAAGCTCAGAGCAGAATGTCACTGAGGAGGCGGAAGATATTGGGGAAAAAGTCGAGATGTTGGACCCGGATGGTGGTGAGTCAACTGGAAGGAGCGATCTGGATATCTGAAGAAGGAACGCCAGGAAGCCCCAGGGGAATACGGAGTATTGGACGAGATGTGAAAAATATTAGCAGAAGGCCAGGGTATTGTGTTAATAGAATGATAAGAATTCTGTCAATACCTAGCACTGAAGCAAAAGTACGACATACTACCGTACGTCTTCGGTCTAAAGCCGAGCATCAACAATGCGCTACGCCTGAGAATATACCGATCCGGTACATTGATCGGATACGTTAAAAGCTCTTGAGAGCTTTCGTCCTCCAACCTAGCTGCTCACATGGTCTTTTTGCTGGATCACACGGGGCTGACATGTTCGGCAGCCAAGTTTTAAGCCACCTAGGACCACTCACTAGCACTTGAGTAAGTATCGTATTCGACACTCATGTATTCTTCACCGGGGTGCGAGTGCCTGTGCCTGGCATGCCCAGACCGCAATTGGCTGTATAGGGCTTGCGCCTCCATGCGATGAAGCCAGTGATTGGCTGTTTGTTGTTTGTAATGCGAACCTAAGGTTGGAACTTGGAAGATACTCTGCTTGTGTCGGACAGGACCTGCCAACGAACAATGTGAACAAATTGTCAAGGCTCCCGGCGCGCCAAATCCCAATACTTTGCAAGCCTCCAATAATGGCCGTCAATTGTGGTCATTGATCGGACGCGGGTTGTGCTGGGGATTCTACAACCAATAAATCTCCGATACACCATATGACGTGTCTATAGAACGCTTGGGGACAAATTACCGCCAGTTTGGGTATGAACATCGAACAGCCCGAAGTTGGGACACCGACGTTTCTGCCTGCAAATTAGCCAAGGAAGTCTCAATTAGTCTCTCCGAGGTGGTCTATCACAAGAGGTCTAACAACGACGACTCCTGCGAGTTCCAACAATGCCCGGACGAGGTGGTAGAGGTAAAGCTTCGATCAAAAACCTCGCGTTGCGCCGCAGCGAGGTGATGCTATGTGACCAATCTATAGAATATGTCCACTTTCACACTGGTCAAAAGTTCGCCCAGACCCAGGCGGCCAGTTCGTGCAAAATTGCCGGGTGTATGGAGCCGTAAGGACACCTCAAAGTGTCTAGGGTGTTCTCTGCGTACTCCGTATAGAGTAAAGCAAACAGATGGTACAGCCTGTCGTTTACTCGGCTACGTGTTCGAGAAAGTGTAGGTACTCGGGCTGTCTCCAGGCTGTTCGGCAGGAGAGCCCAAGCTAGGACCGTAATGCCAGGTGGCACGGGACCAAGGCATCGAGGTAGGTGCGAGAGGGCCGGTACTTCAATCTGCCAGGAAGCGAGCAGACACAGTCGGCAACAGCAGCAGGATATCCAGGCACCAGACTCCAGAGGGGTTCCTGTTGGAGGCGATGGCTGGTGCACAGCAGGTGTGGCTGGTGCTGATCGCGGAAGTGACCAGCTGACCGCCTTCTGGCAATTCCCGGCCCTCCATCTCCTCTGCTGCCAGGCCTGTCATCATACGTAATTTATCATCTTCTGTTGCTGCTTCTCGGCTTATTTGCAGTCTTGGATCTTTATCCCTTCTGCACTCTCTTGTTCTCCATTTCTGCCAACGAACAACCACATTCGCCCCGCGCTTAGCCTTACTACTCTCAGTCTCCCATCTCCCCTCCCCCACTTCCAGCTATCTACTTCTCCGGTGGCGCAACATGAAGCTCACATTCAGAGTATGTACCTCGCTTTCTGCTGCAACAATTTACTGAACGACTAGGACTCATGCTTACACTTGCTTCTTAGGATCTGAAACAACAAAAGTTTGTGATTGATGCGGAACCATCAGAGACTGTAAGTCGCTTTGTTCGAGCCTCGAAAGCCAATCTCGATGCGGGGCTAAGAGAAGTTTAGGTCGGCCAGGTGAAGGAGAAGATCTCCACGGAGAAAGGATGGGATGTGTCTTCGCTGAAACTTATCTATTCTGGTTCGTCGATTATTGCCCTCCATTGTGTTGATGTCATGTCTGACGCCCAGTCAACTTGACAGGAAAGATTCTTCAAGATGATAAGACGGTCGAGTTTTACAACATTGAAGAGAAGGGATTCATCGTGTGCATGGTCTCTAAGGTATATGACTTCTTGCTCATTCTTTAAGCATGCCATACTGACTGCTTCATTCTTAGCCGAAGACTCAGCCGTCCTCGCAGGGTCCCTCGACACCAGCGAAGTCAGTGACTTCAACCCCCGCACCCCCACCTGCCCCTGCTCCATCCGCGAACACATCTACCTCAGGCCCCTCTGCTCCCGTTCCGGCAACCCCGTCGCCTGCTTCTTCCGGCGCCGCTCAGCTTCCTGCTTCTTTCAATGACCCCTCGGCACTGCTAAGCGGTGCGCAAAGCGAGGAGGTGACCAATCAGATGATGAGCATGGGTTTTGAGAGGGACCAAATCAATCGTGCGATGAGGGCTGCTTATTTCAACCCAGACCGAGCGATCGATTATCTTCTAAATGTGAGCCTCGTTAGCCATTCGTATTTTATGAAGTAGAGTTGGCTGATTTTTGATATTTGCCCACTAGGGTATTCCCGAGAGTATCCAGCAGGAGCAACAACAACGATCTACCGCTGCCACTCCTGCCGCTACTGAACCCGCTGCCACCGGAGCCACACCTGCTTCTGGAGAAGACGAGCCGGTCAACCTTTTCGAGGCCGCTGCTCAGGCCGGCAACACTGGAGGTCGAGGTGGTGCCGAAGGTGCGCCTGGTGCTGACCCTGGGTCGCTTGAGTTCCTACGCAACCACCCAGCTTTCCAGCAACTCCGCCAGCTGGTTCAACAGCAACCCCAGATGCTTGAGCCTATTCTTCAGCAAGTTGGTCAAGGCAACCCCCAAATTGCGCAGCTTATTGGAAACAACGAGGAGGCGTTCCTTCAGTTGCTGAGCGAAGAGGATGATGCTGCACTCCCTTCCGGCACAACCCAAATTCATGTTACAGAGGAGGAGCGAGACGCCATTGAACGAGTATGGCTTCTCCTACTATTTACCCTCAATCTTTTCGCTAACATTGTTCTAGCTTTGCCGACTTGGATTTGCACGAGACCTCGTCATTCAAGCCTATTTCGCGTGCGATAAGAACGAAGAGCTTGCCGCGAACTACCTGTTCGAGAACTCTGACGACGGTGACGATGCATGAAATCATCCATCCGGCTTCTAGTTATTTATGATGTGCCGCTACTCTCTTATCAATCTATTCCCCCCTCATAATGAGTACTGCGATTCGGCTTTCACTACTCTCATGTCCTCCTTTTCTCACCGTAGTGGCTAGCCTCGACCAGGTCGATTGTTACCAACACTGGCTTCCAGCAACGCGCTGTCTTTGGACAAACATTATAACTACTTTTTTACGAAAAAATCTCTACTTGCGCACACAAGCGCAACGACTCCATAAAAGACAGTACGTAGTAATTACGCCCATGTACTTGATTGGCGCTGGATTCGACCTATGGGACGGACACATGCTGAATCGACCAAACCACTGTCTCCACCATTCACGCGATTTGCTGCGGTCACTGGTTGTGCACCCGGTGCATTCCATCGGATTTAACAGGGTACTGCTTTGAGGCCGGGTGGTAAAGACTCAAAGCAATACCGAGGCTATTGACAAGGTCTGAAAACTGAAATGAAAGTGTCATAATAACTATCAGAACATGAGAGGAGGGAGTATAGTTGCCATTAGTTTCAACTACGAAAGGGCAGACAGGAATAAAAAACCGGCAATCAGAAGAAGGGTAACAGAAGGGTATATTGTATGAATGTCCTAGCCAGTTCAATCCAACATATCACAAATTCCGGAAGGAGGAAAGGTGGGGCCAGAAAGCATATGCAGAGAAGTGAAGATAGCGATGCAACATAAATGATAGTCTGATCATAAAGTTGTGGGCCGCGTATGGTCATACTAACTCGGTGACCGTAAACTTACTCAAGGTTAGCTACAGGTCGACTGACAGCGTATATCAGCCGATAAGCTTGGGAAGCTAGCTGTCACGGCACTCGGGTCGTTGCGCAAGCCATACTCCTAAGCCACGTCTGCCAATCACCCGCTTCAGGGTGGGCAAAATGCCATCGGTACCAAAGTCTAGGTCATCCAAACTTATATGTTTCTTGTAGGTCCATAACTCAAGTAACTCCAAACTAGAGTCGGAGCTTTGCGGAGCCAGGAATTGGTCCAGGAAGGTGACCGACGTGGGAGCGACCACGAAAACAGCATCGGTTTGTTCCGAACCTGAACCCATGACTCTGCCGCTTCTTTGCTTCGACCAACAAGAAGGAACTAAATTTTCAAGCTCGTTGACCATTTCTGGCCCGGGCTTGCCCATCATGTCTCGGGTGTCGATGTTCAAATCAAGAGGCAGTGTAGAGTTATCACCTAGTAGCCACAATGGCGGGGAATACGTTTTCCACCATACCACAGTAGCGGACAGAGACGGCGAATCCTTTAGCGACCCATGCCACGTCTCTGTTGTAGACGAAACAATTGATGGAATTGCGAGTTGTGTGGGTACCACACCTCCTTGATGATATACGCCCATCAAGAAACCCAAGGCGGCGTTGAATACCACCCAAGCAGCTAAAAATAGGCGCGAGTTGCGGACCTGGAGGCAGCTGAGGAGCAAAGGCACACAAGGTATCAAGAATCGAGGTTCCTGATGTGGAAAAATCGACAGCATCGCGGTAGCTGACAGTGCAGAAACCGCGCGGATATTCTTCATCCAGGACGGTATGGAGCGCTGGCCAATTGGTTGTAAGACCATTGCGACAAGTGCAGGACCGAGAAGCTGAGGCAGGTTGACTAGGAAATGGTTGTAATAAGGATGAAGTCCATGGAGAGCTAGATTCGAGTTGTCCGTGTTGTAAAGGAGGTTATTGAGTGGTGTGATTATCGGCGAATGCAAAACAGCGCTGAGGGATGATGATGGTCTGTAGAATGCCGTGTCGACGAAGACGGCAATACAGAAGAAGATGAGGCCAAAGCTAACGATTGACAAGAAAGATAACGGTCTGCAATCTGATCAGCAAAGATGGCTGGCGCCGAACTGTGCAAAATACTCACTTGCGCCAAAAATGTGGTAACAATTGAAGCCCAGGAATGACCAAGTAGGCTGGAAATGTAATCCTGTTGAAGATGCCTGCTACGCAGATAAATGAAAGAACAGCGCAGGAGAAGAGAGAGGAGCGTCGCTGCCACCACCATTAGCCAGCCAACTACCCATAGATTCCGTGACCTCGAACCTTGTTATCAATAATGCGGTTGATCAAAACTAGACCCCAAGCAACCAATAGCGTCTCCAGGGCGTTGGAGAATGTGTGCGTCTGATGAGTCCAGGTGACATATGAGGATGCCACCAACGCCAGAGCTACCCGGCGATGGCGCGGAAGAGGTACCAGCTCATGCACGGCCCAGTCCTCCAACACAAAGCTCAGCAAGAACATAACACCCCGAACAACATAGTACACCAACCCCGCCGGAGGGCTGTCTGCTCCAATCTCGTTATAGAACCATTTCAGGAGACTGATCGGGACGTCATAAATCGGCCATAGAGGAAAGACACTCCGAATTGGGTGCTCAGAGGTGAACTCCCATGGTAGTCGGGAAGGATACGAAAGGATTCGGCCTATCAAAAGATCTGCGTAAGTATTATTGCGAAGCAAGAGAGGGTGAGTGTCGAGCGCATCGTGTGGTGTGGTATGCGCGGGTAACCAGTCGCGCCGTCGCATCGTCAAATGACCCAAGCCGCGCCAAAGGCAAGGGAAATATGGTTCAGTAAACAAAGAGCTTACCTGCGAACACCTCGAGGCCTTGGAAATGCTCATCGGGGTGTATGTAGCTGGGGCTCAGCGCAAAGTAGACCCGGATCAACAAGAGGAGCAAGTACGTTCGCCTCCACATGGTTTGGGGACAGGTTGAAAGACGGAGGATTAGACAGGTGGAGGTATATCCGGAGTGTAATTCTTGTACTGCACATGCTGCTGCATTCAAAGAAGTCGTGGAACCGATCAATGATGATCACGTCGCGACCTTCGAACACGAGTCGCTGGGCATGAAAGAAATTCAGAGAATCCCGAGACAAAATGAACGCTGAAACCTTGACGGGCAGAGATTCTACCAAAAAAAAAAGCAACAGGACAAAAGAAAAGAAACAGGATGAAAGAAAAGAAAGTAACGGAAAAAGAATAGAAAGCCGGAATACGATTCAGGGAGGGCAGCGAGTGGATGAGAGAGAGCGTCTGAGAAACGCGTTTGGGGAATGATATCACTAAGACAAACTATCGATCCATCCCATTCCGCTCGGAGAGATCCAGACTTGATGGTGAAACTAATCGAGTGGACCAAGGATCAAGTGGCTCTTTCACTGAGGATGATAAAGAGAATCGATGACCCAAGAGCCGCATTCATCCCGCCTACTGTAGCACGCTGTAGTTTCATTGAGGGTACCTGGCCTGTTGGGACCCTGTAGAGTGCTTCTATTTCAGGCTGCCTTTGAATCACGGCATGCCTGTCACCTGCGGAACAAACACCCTGGATAAAGAACTCTCCACTTTGGGGGACGAACACAAGCAAGAGGGCCTTGATGGTCTGAGCTGGTGCCTGGAAGAGGCCCACGGGATAAAGAGGTCGCGGGGCGCAGTAGTAGTAACAATGAAAGTGACGGACATCTTCCCCGACGGCACTAAATCTGTATCTTTCTTTGACTGGTACCGCTCGCCTCTTTCTTCTCGCCGCCTACTTATACTTCTCACTCTTGCCGTCTCTGAAGCTTCCTCATCAACAGCTTCCTTCTCTTGACACACTGTGACTCCTACACCCCAAACTCTATCTAGTGACTCAACAACCCTTGCGATCGGTAGGTCATTCCACCCAGGCGCCAGCGCTCCCCGCCTTTGGACCCCTCGTACCTTAAACACCAGAGCCCGCCTCAGAACCTGCACAATTCAAAACCGGCCACCTTCAATTGCCTGGTCTCCAAGACTAACGCCAACTTGCAGCAACTTCAAACCTTTAAAATGGCCGAGAAAACTCTTACTTTGCAGAGCAACGACGGCAAGAACTTCGAAGTCCGTATGTGTTTCCCAGACCTGCTTCTTCCCGGTGTTTCTGTTATCGATGATGAGCTAACACCACTCATTAGCCGTCGATGTTGCCGAACGCTCTGTTCTCGTCAAGAACTTGCTCGATGACGTGCAGGAAATCTCGGAGCCCATTCCTTTGGCCAACGTGAGTTACTCTTGAGATACATTTGGCGTCGAACTACAGTCTAACTTGCGCCCTCTCAACTCAGGTCTCGGAGAATGTTCTAAGCAAGGTGATCGAATGGTGCTACTACCACCGCAACGACCCTCCCAGCACCGACGACGACGACTCCCGCCGCAAGACCACCGACATTGAGGAATGGGACCAGAAGTTCATGCAGGTCGACCAGGAAATGCTCTTTGAGATCATTTTGGTACGCTCATTCCTTGCTGCTTCGTATGGCGGTCCTCTATGATACTGATTTCGCCTAATAGGCCGCCAACTACATGGATATCAAAGCCCTCCTTGACATCGGATGCAAGACTGTCGCCAACATGATCAAGGGCAAGTCCCCCGAGGAGATCCGCAAGACCTTCAACATCCAAAACGACTTCACCCCTGAGGAAGAGGACCAGATCCGTCGTGAGAACGAGTGGGCTGAGGAGTAAGTCCCAAAACCCGGGGCTGCACTGATCTATGCTAACAACTAACCTTCCAGCCGTTAATCTCATCATCTCGAAATGGTTTCCTTTGGTCTCTATGTGGACTGCTAGTCGGCCCTAATGACAAAACACATAAAGAGTTGGTTTCTGAACTTTACCACCAAAAAAGGGTCCTCTAGTTTCATGGCGTTTATGGGATACTACTACTACACAGCGCTTTCGTCTTGTTTTCTCTCTTTTTGTCCTTCGTTTTGCCCCACCTGGTTACGTTATCCCCGAAGTGATTCGTCTGTTTGTCATTTATAGCTTTAGTAGATGGGTTGACCTATTGCGCCGATATCTATTTGCGCCGATATCGACCAATAGAATACCCCAATATCAGTCCCATCTTTGCTTGAAGTAAGAACAGTGTTGCTCGCTCGTGCTATATTTCGTTTTCCTCTTGAGTCGCAACGGTTTTTCCTTTGTCTCTCTCGGCGACCTTTCTGAATAGTATTATAGAATGTCTACTCAAAAGGCAATAGTAGAAACGATCTGGCCAACCTTTAGCCCTGCTAAGACGAGGGCAGCTCGGAAAACTTATTGCGAGTGCGCGAAATCTTGCTGCTCACAAGAGTTCAAAGATGATACCTCAGCACCGGGGAGCCATGGTTACCCACGGGGCAGGATGTCAGTAGGATAGGACAAGGCAGTCATACAAACGACGACTAAACATAGAGACATGATACCATAAGTTTCCACCCGTGTGAACGTTTTACTCTTAATCTAGAACCTCAGCTGTGTTGTGAAGCTGAACGCTAGCCATGCTCAAATCCAGGCTACTATCAAGCATGGACAGTAATACACGGTTCAATGCTCAATTCATTACCCATCAGATTTTCGATTTGTGTTTCTTTTCATGTTTCCCTAAGAGCTCGCGTACAATAACTCGCAAAAAGAAAGCAGTAGAGTCCATCCCATCACGGAAACCCGTCAGCATTGACCCGCTTGGCCACTAGGTGAACATGCCCGGTCGCTCATCTCGAGGTTACCCAAGGACGAGGATACGCTTGTCGATTTTGAACTTTGGTTCCGGATACATTGACGCAAGATAGCCCGAGGCGAGAAAAAGGTAAATGGAGGAAGATAGAATAAAGGAGAGCGGGTATTCGATCGTACGCGAATGAGGACGACTTCCGTGAATGGTGTTTCTCATTGCCAAATTAAAGCATTGCGGGAACTGAAGGACTTTTTGGCCGTGCGTGTATGTGTATCACAGTTGAACTGAACCGAAAAAGATCCCAGGAAAACAATACGTTGACGACTCGGTCGGAGAAAGCACGAGCTTAGATACCGAGACGGGTCTTGCGCCAGTGTCGTCGCTTAGCGTTGTATCTAGAGAGGATGCAATGTTAGTTGAGAGTTCCCCCTGGTGACCCTGTGTGTAATTCCATGCGACAGCCAGGCGTGTAGATTTCCAACACAATGGATCGATAGCGATGAGCGGCGAACGTTCGATAGCGTGTCGTTTCCAACAGTCCGATTTTGTTTCCTGCTAGCAGCCTACTCCTACGCTTTTGCGCACTGATCGAAAGGGGCGTATGGGTGGTGTAGATTGAACGAAGCTGGATTTACCTAATAGTGTTACCGGTCCTGAGGCGAATCCACTGGGGGATGGGACGGTTCTGCTTCTGAGCTTTGGCAAGCTTTTGCTTGGTGCGGAAACTCTTCTGGCTCTGTATCAAGGAAAGATGGCGTTAGCAAGCGCCTCATTTCATCACTTCAAATGCGTCGTTCATGACGGAGCAGCAGAGAAAAGCACGCTCTGTATGGAAAACGTATCCATCGAGGGATTCGAGTGAAGCGTAGGTGTCACTAACCGGCATCTTGATGGGTTTTCGCGACGGCGAGCTGAGTGTATGGACTGGCGATAGTGAGGTTGTCGACCGGCTCCAGGTCTTTTCGTCGTCGTGTGGATTTTGGTGCGGGCAGGGCTAGCACCTCGCTTGCGGGGCTATGTAATTCCGTTCCGCCTCAGGCAGGAACCAGTCAACCATTCAATCTACCTATTACTTTACTTTTTTTTATTATTATATACTACGTCGTGAGAAAATGTATATACTACGTCGTGAGAAAATGTATTTATGAATATGGTTTTTTAACGGCCCGGGGCTCTTTTACTTCGAGCATGACGCTCTTCCATGATTGTTGAGGACAGATACCTAAGGACTGCACGGTTGCAAAATCCCCGCGCAAGGTTGAAGCCGCGCGAGCTAAATCATAAACTGGGGTCGCAAATTGAGATCATATGGTGTTTTGTTCCTTCAACACAATATAATGATGAATACGAAGTTTCAGAAGTAAAAAAGACCTTGTTTGTCTTCAGACTGGGCGACTTTTGATACCCTACTACAAGGCACTCCATATTGGCTCCCACCAAAGGTTCTTGTAGCATTTAGAGCATTCGTTGCCCCGGGGAGCATACCTTCCATAGAATATTGACCGGTATGTTTTAGTATACGTCTGCAAGGTGCTGCTGCTGCGGCCGCGTAGCCAAAACTAGTTACATGGCTCGCGAGACATGCTGAGTCGAAGCATGATCACGGAGTACGTACATACAAGGGCATTGTTTCCCCAAGACGGATAAGGTAACGACACCCCTCTGAGTTTCGAATACACAGCGAGGCGCGATCGTTCGGGATGTGGAGGACAGTTTGATAAGAAGTCTGGACATCATTATTCCAGAAGCCGGATCGGTTGGCGCGAACCTTACGAATCGAGCTTTCTGAACGTGAGAGTTCGGGCAGAGATCACTAGGTTTGCACAATCTGCAGGTGATGTGCATACGCGACCTCAAGAAGCTAGCCTACTCCGGAGTAGATCCATAGTGCTCTGCTATATGGCGTATGACAAGCTCCGTCAGACTGTCAGATTATGTCAAATAGGCAAGAGAATCACTCAGGCCTCCCATGGCGTTGGTGAAACAGGCGGGATTGCAAAATCTCTGTTCAAAGGCAACCCCAGAGCTGCACCAAAAATAGAAAGAGACAGACGCAGTTGGCCAAATACTTCGGAGTATATCTATGCAATCATATCACGATTCACGAAACATGGGTGGCAAAACTATGTCCTTGAGAATTTGAGTCTATGAAATTGATAGCCGAAGAGAAGGGTCTAGATACTACTCCGTACTCCGTAGTCTGTATCGGCCCCCGCTTTAGATACACACCCGTACATGGAGGCTAGAGCTCATAGGACATACTCATGGAGAATAAGCAGTGATGCACAGGTATTCATATGTCCGTACAATCCTCTGTATCTCGCTCAAGGCGCAGTCAATCAATAAAATTCATGGGATCCAGAGTCCCAGCAAGTCTATGTCGGGCCCTCGGAGCCGCGGGACACCGCAAGCGAGAAGGCGAAATATACGTGTCCGTAGTATACTAGTACTCCGTAGGCTTAGACTAGGGTGGCCGTATTCGTTTAGAATAAATTTGGAGCGGATTTAGGAGTTAGCGCCGCATGGCTAACTCCACTTGAGCCCTCAAACTTCTCCAGAACAATGTATATGTCTGTACATAGGGATACGCATACGCATATGTAGTAGATGAAGTGATGATTAAGATAAGGGTCTTGAAGGCAGCAGGCCAGATCACAATTTCTCGATTTCATCATGCATAATTCAACATCAAACAAGCATTTAGGCGCTAAGACAGGAATAGTAGTAATATCTCTGGGCTCCGCTGTTTTCCTTCGCGGGTTAACTGGATCGGGGACCCAGCAGGCTCCAAGATGCGACCAACTACTGTGGCCGCGTAACCTGTAATCAAGGAAAGGATTTGCATTTCGCATCAAAGTCTGCCTGGAGGAAAACTCGGGGCACGGACATGGCAACGGCCGAGTAAGGGTTGCCCGGTTGATTGAAATTGTCGAAGCAGCAGGATAAGCAGATGTAACGCTCCTAAGTCTAACATGGGCTAGATACAAGCAGACTGCCTTATTCAAGTACATAGTATAGCATAGATTGGATATACCCCCAGGCAGCTCTGGTCTTCTTGTCTAAACAATAAGGCTAGTGATTCACTTTATCAATGCAATTATCCGTCAACCTGAAAGGGGACCCCGCGTTGTTTGTTTTGTTCACGGAATAGTGTAACCCTTGGAAGGGCTTTGATAGGGCCCGATCTTCTTTAATCACTAGAAGGCTGATGCCAAGTTATCATCTTGTATGTACTTTCCCGGCACCTACTTTGGTAGAGAGCCCGGCAGTCGAAATGAACAAATGGAACATTTGAACATTTGTTCGTTATTGTCGACTGTTCAGAGTTGGAGATAGTGACCTGCTCGGTGCTTGTAAACCCCGATCGACGGGACCCATCTCGAAGGATTCCAAGATGACTGTTCGCTTGCACAAGGATCTCGGGAAGTTGGGGCTCCGATGATCCAGACTAACGCAAGTGGGCATCCATGTAGTCAAGCATTGGATTCTTATAACTAGTGACGACTCTGGCACGGGGTGCCTGGATCTTTTCCAAGTTCTCTCTGATATTTGTCCCTTATTCGCCCCCTTCTCGCCAGTCGCGATCCCCTTGATTCTGGGCAGACCCCGACTCCGCGTATCGTGAGGAACAGCCATCCCACTCCATATTCCCCTGCCTTGAGCCTCTTCGTGTTTAGAAGGATCCGATACTTGATCGCCTATCCGCATAACGGTATACCCTCATGGAGCAGAAACCTTGAGCAAACACGTCAACGCTTTCTGTATACGGCAGCCTTCTAGGGTTTGGCCAAACGTCTTCAAGATGTCTCAACCAGAAACGAATCCTCTTGCACCAGAAACCGCTGCGCGCGAACCTGCTGAAGTCGCAAAGACGGAGGAACAGGCGTTTGCGCCACCAGCTACCGACGTCAAGGAAAAGCCTAGCGATCTCTCGGCTCCGTCCAGTACCACGGAAACGCCAGCAGACAAGGACCACCGTCCCAAGTCATCATCCAGCGACAATGCCCTCTCCGTCAACGAACTCGATGCCCTTATCGCCCACCTGCCTGAAGAAGAAAGGCAGGTTTTGAAGACGCAGCTTGAAGAGAAAAAAGCGAACATCTCTTTCTTCGGCCTTTGGCGATATGCGACAAAAGTTGACCTGCTTATCCTCGTCATCAGCGCCATATGCGCTATTGCTGCCGGTGCCGCGTTGCCTCTATTTACTGTAAGTAATACTCTTCCAACAAGGCTTTCGGAGCCCGCGACTAATTGATCTTAGATTCTCTTTGGCTCCCTAGCTTCCTCCTTCCAGAAGATCATGCTATACCAGATCTCGTACCATGACTTCTATCACGACCTTACAAAAAACGTTCTATACTTTGTTTACCTCGGTATTGGCGAGTTTGTCACTGTCTACATCAGCACTGTTGGCTTCATCTACACAGGAGAGCACACTACACAGAAGATTCGCGAGCATTACCTTGAGTCTATCCTGCGACAGAACATCGGCTATTTCGACAAACTCGGTGCTGGAGAAGTGACAACTCGCATCACGGCCGACACGAACCTCATTCAAGATGGAGTTTCGGAAAAGGTTGGTCTCACCTTGACTGCCCTCGCCACCTTTGTAACAGCATTTATCATCGCCTACGTCAAATACTGGAAATTGGCTTTGATTTGCAGTTCGACAATTGTTGCTCTTGTCCTTACCATGGGTGGTGGATCTCAATTTATCATCAAGTACAGCAAGAAGTCTCTTGACAGTTATGGTGCTGGCGGTACGGTTGCCGAAGAGGTCATCAGCTCTATCAGGAATGCCACGGCGTTTGGTACGCAGGACAAACTTGCGAAACAGTATGAGGTCCACCTAGACGAGGCTGAGAAATGGGGAACAAAGAACCAGATCGTTATGGGCTTCATGATTGGCGCCATGTTTGGTCTGATGTTCTCGAACTACGGCCTTGGCTTCTGGATGGGATCTCGTTTCCTGGTGGATGGCGCAGTCGATGTGGGTGATGTTCTCACAGTCCTCATGGCCATCTTGATTGGTTCATTCTCGTTGGGAAATGTCAGTCCAAACGCCCAGGCTTTCACAAACGCCGTCGCCGCTGCCGCAAAAATCTTTGGAACCATCGACCGACAATCCCCATTGGATCCATATTCAGACGAAGGACAGACCCTCGACAACTTCGAGGGTCATATTGAGTTACGCAATATCAAGCAGATTTACCCATCCAGGCCCGAAGTCACTGTCATGGAGGATGTTTCTCTGTCAATGCCTGCCGGAAAGACGACCGCATTAGTCGGTCCCTCTGGCTCTGGTAAGAGTACTGTGGTTGGCCTGGTTGAGCGCTTCTATATACCTGTTCGCGGTACGGTTCTGTTAGATGGCCATGACATCAAGGATCTCAATCTCCGCTGGCTCCGTCAGCAGATCTCTTTGGTCAGCCAGGAGCCTGTTCTCTTCGGAACCACAATTTACAAGAATATTAGGCACGGTCTTATTGGCACAAAATATGAGAATGAATCCGAGGAGAAAATCCGGGAGCTCATCGAGAACGCAGCCAGAATGGCAAATGCCCATGATTTCGTCACTGCTTTACCTGAAGGATATGAGACAAATGTTGGCCAACGCGGCTTTTTGCTCTCAGGTGGTCAGAAACAGCGCATTGCAATCGCTCGCGCCGTTGTCAGTGACCCAAAGATCCTTCTCTTGGATGAAGCTACATCAGCCTTGGACACCAAATCGGAAGGCGTTGTTCAAGCGGCTTTGGAGAGGGCAGCTGAAGGCCGAACCACAATTGTGATTGCACATCGCCTCTCTACAATTAAAACAGCACACAACATCGTGGTTCTGGTCGACGGCAAAATTGCCGAGCAAGGAACTCACGATGAACTAGTTGACCGCGGAGGCCCTTACTACAAGCTCGTGGAGGCGCAGCGTATCAATGAACAGAAGGAAGCTGAAGCCATGGATGAAGAGGACGCTAACACTGAAGACCTCACCCATGAAGATATTGCCAAAATCAAGACCGCGTCTAGCGAGTCTTCCGAGCTTGCCGAAAAGCCGACAACCATTGACCGCACTGGCACCCACAAATCGATTTCCAGCGCAATTTTGTCCAAGAGGCCGGCTGAGACAGCTCCGAAATACTCGCTATGGACCCTGCTCAAATTTGTTACTTCTTTTAATCGGCCCGAGATTCCATACATGATCATCGGGCTTATCTTCTCAGTCCTGGCCGGTGGTGGTCAACCAACACAAGCCGTGCTATATGCCAAAGCCATCAGCACCCTGTCGCTCCCCGAGTCACAATATGGCAAGCTTCGACACGACGCAAACTTTTGGTCACTGATGTTCTTCGTGGTTGGTATTGTTCAATTCATCACGCAGTCTACCAACGGCGCTGCATTTGCTGTATGCTCCGAGAGGCTTATCCGCCGCGCGAGGAGTACAGCCTTCCGGACCATACTCCGTCAAGACATTGCCTTTTTTGACAAGGAAGAGAATAGCACTGGTGCCCTGACCTCTTTCCTGTCCACGGAGACCAAGCATCTTTCTGGAGTCAGCGGTGTAACTTTGGGCACAATCCTAATGACTTCCACTACTCTTGGAGCGGCAATCATCATCGCACTGTCTATTGGCTGGAAATTGGCCCTGGTTTGTATTTCAGTTGTGCCAGTCCTCCTGGCGTGTGGATTCTACCGATTCTATATGCTAGCTCAGTTCCAATCACGATCCAAACTTGCTTATGAAGGATCAGCAAACTTTGCTTGCGAAGCCACCTCGTCTATCCGCACCGTTGCATCGTTGACTCGCGAAAAAGATGTCTGGGAAATCTACCACGCACAGCTTGACGCACAGGGCCGGACTAGTCTGATTTCGGTTTTGAAATCATCCCTGCTGTATGCGTCGTCGCAGGCCCTTGTTTTCTTCTGCGTTGCGCTGGGCTTCTGGTATGGAGGATCTCTACTTGGTCGCCACGAGTATGACATTTTCCGCTTCTTTGTTTGCTTCTCCGAAATCCTTTTCGGTGCTCAATCTGCAGGTACTGTCTTTTCTTTCGCGCCAGACATGGGCAAAGCGAAGAATGCGGCAGCCGAATTTCGACGATTGTTCGACAGAAAGCCACTGATTGACAACTGGTCCGAGGAGGGCGAGAAGCTCGAAACAGTCGAGGGTGAAATTGAATTCAAGAACGTGCACTTCAGATATCCGACCCGGCCTGAGCAGCCTGTCCTCCGCGGCTTGAACCTGACCGTGAAGCCTGGACAGTACGTTGCGCTTGTCGGACCTAGTGGTTGTGGCAAAAGTACTACCATTGCGCTTCTTGAGCGTTTCTATGATGCGATTGCCGGAGAAATTCTCGTTGACGGGAAAAACATTTGCGATCTGAACATCAACTCCTACCGCAGCTTCCTGTCACTAGTCAGCCAAGAGCCGACTCTGTACCAGGGCACCATCAAGGAGAATATCTTGCTTGGTATTGTCGAAGATGACGTACCGGAAGAGTTCTTGATCAAGGCTTGCAAAGACGCCAATATCTACGACTTCATCATGTCGCTGCCGTAAGTTATAACTTCCGGTATCATTGTTGTAATCCACTCGCTAACGTTGCATAATAGTGAGGGCTTCAATACCGTCGTTGGAAGCAAGGGAGGCATGTTGTCTGGAGGTCAGAAGCAGCGTGTGGCTATTGCCCGAGCTCTGCTCCGTGATCCCAAAATTCTTCTCCTCGACGAAGCTACCTCAGCCCTGGATTCCGAGTCAGAAAAGGTCGTCCAAGCCGCGCTTGATGCCGCTGCGCGAGGCCGTACCACAATTGCTGTTGCTCACCGACTTAGTACCATCCAAAAGGCGGACGTTATCTATGTCTTCGATCAAGGCAAGATCGTCGAAAGTGGAACGCACAGTGAGCTTGTCCAGAAGAAGGGTCGGTACTACGAGCTGGTCAATCTCCAAAGCTTGGGCAAGGGCCATTGATCGGGCTTCATTTACTAATTCTCTTTTTTATCACTTACATTCTTGCATATATCCCCTTCATTCTTCTTGATAATATCTTGTCGATTGATTAGCATGTTATTTCTCTCCTCTTAATCCTTGTTTATATAGATTTCTTGGGTCCAATGGCCGGTTATTTGTGATACTTCAGGTATCTTTTGATTAGATTATGTGCCTCACTAGCAGACAGTCTCTCTTCTCTGCTAATCTATGATAGAGAAGATGAGCATCAAACAAAAGCACTCCATTCTCCATAATCGTGCCATTTCTGGCAATTCGAATCATCATCAGTCACTGATCGTAAAGCCTCTTAATCCTTCACGCCCACCCCAAATTCTTTCTGCACTTCAGCCTGCCTCACCCCGCGTGCATCAGCGATGAGCCCCATCAGGCCCTGCCCAACATCCTTGATCTCATTATACTCGTGCAGAAGCCGGATATGGCGCTTCACCGTCTCAGATGGGTCATTCCTATCTCAATTTAGCAAGTGTTGGCATTCAATCGCAGCCGTCGAGGGAGGCGCAGAGCTCGGAACCCCGCTTACTTTAGCTTGGCATGTATCTCGGTAATATCCGTTTGGAGCTGGGCGGTTTGAGCTTCCAGGTCCGTTATTGATGCACGGAGAGTGGCCTGAGTAGGTGTGGTTAGTTGGGTGTTGGCTAAGTGTTGGGCTAGGCGAACTTGCGAGCCTTTTGTCTCTTTGGGAGACCTGGTGCGGAGTAGCGGGGTCTGGATGTCTCTCTGAAGCTGAGGGCATTGTTTTGGCTGTGGTGATGGGTGAAAACTGTAGGTTTATTTCTCGCAGAGAGGTACCCAGGGTGGGTGGTCATGGCTACGTACTACGGCGTCGGTATGCCCCATAAGGCACCCGCTATGTTGCCACAAACAGTTCCACGAGCATTAGCAAGCACACTTGATCCATAGGGGTGGTTATATGACTTGATTTTGAAAAATGAACACAATGAGCTTTCATACCGGTTGTACCTGATCCTATACATAGAGTGGGACACGTGCAGCCAATCCGAGTGGGTGCGATCTCCATTTCTCAGTCTCCGACTCCCCGGTCCGCTTCCGATCGGTTTCAATAATCAAAAGATTCGTCAGCCTACTTTATCATCTCCCCTCTTCTTTTCCTTCTTCCTGCGTAACCACGAAGAAGGCAAGATGTTGGGTGCTCTCCGTTTATGCTGGGTGCTTGGAGCCCTGCTCCTCGTCTCCCCAGTCCTCGCTCATGGCGATCATGAACACGTCCCCGAAGGTGCCGGTGTCTCCGACGACCCTATTGTATGTATTATGCCTTGCCACGACCAATATCCACTGCGCGCAGACTGACACTGTGTCAAACTTCTAGGACTCCACGTTATGGATTCATATGATCCTCATGGGAATCTCTTTTGGAATTATTTTTCCCTTTGGCATGGTACTTGGTGTATGTCTCCCGAGGTCTCGAATCAGACCACCCCCCGTTGAGAATCACCCACCTAAAAACTGATGCCTACAGATAATCCGGTCACGATGGCACGTCCCTGTCCAAGTCATCGGCACCGCTATCGCCATCGTTGCATACTTCCTCGGCCATGCGCACAAGGGCCGCCAATTCGCCAAGAACGTCCACGCTTCGTTCGCAAACTGGCTCATGTTCTTTTTGGCCGCACAGGTTATCCTCGGTATTTACCTTAAGCTACATATTGAGAGGGGAATTCTTGGAAAGTTCCGAAAGGTCCTTGTCGTTCTCCATGGCATCCTCGGCAAGGCAATGCCGATCTTGAGCTGGGTGCAGATGCTGTTTGGAGGGATTACGTCGTTAGGATTCTGCCGTGATGACCATCTCGGCCAGTGCCTAGCCCATTTTATCATGGGCAGCGCCTTCATCGCCTACGGTATCCTGCTTACTATCCTTCTTCTAGTCGGCCAGTACTGGTTGCGCCGCACCGGCCGCAGCCAGGAGTTCTTCGATTCGCTAGTCATTGCGGCGTGGGGATGTGTTAACACCTTTACGGAGCATCGGTGGGGCGGTCCGTGGGTTCACAATGATCTGCAGCATACTACTATGGGTATCGTCTGGTGGTGCGCTGGTCTGCTGGGTATCTGGCTGAGCCGGAAGCGGAACGGTCGACCCAAGAGGAATCTCATCCCGGCAATTGTCATCCTCCTTACGGGTTACGCCATGTCCGGTCACCCGCAACACTCGATGATCAGCACCATGGTCCACACGATCTTTGGATATACGTTGATGGCGGCCGGCCTGACTCGAATCATTGAGATCTCTTTCGTGCTGAGGGACAAGAGCAGCGTGAACGCGGATGGCTCGGACCCTAACAGTTTCCAGTACTTGACCCCCTTTGTGAGTTCTTCTCTTCCTGACTTTCCTCGGCAAGCCAAGAAAGCAACCCCTAACGCTCTCGTGCAGCTCCTGTATGCCTCTGGATTCCTCTTCATGGGTGCTACGGAAGAGCAGATGATGCTTCTCGAGAACGCTGGAATTACACACGTCGCATACATCCTCATCCTCTACAGCATCGCATTCATCCTCTTCCTATGTATGGCTCCTTCCTGTCTGTCCTGAACTAGAGCGTTACTAATCCCTTCTTCAGTCGTGAATATTCTCCTCCACGTCTACGCCGTCCATGCCTGGCCAGAATCCGCAGACCCCGCGGCTCCGTCCCATACCCGCACAAGCACCGACCAGGGCCCCTCGGGCTCCATCGCCCTTCCTAACGGGCCCGGCAGCAGCCGTTTCACACACATGAACGGCCACGCGCGCTCGCCTTCTGAAATGCAGCGCATCCAGGACGCCGAGACCTTTGAGCTCCAGGGTCTCATCTCCGATGAGGAGGAAGACGAGGATAAAGCTCCGCCTTACGAAGGGAGGAGAAATGGGCCTGGGCCTAGAAAACCCGAGGATGAAGAGAGTGCGCCGCTTTTCAGGAAGGACCGGGAGTAGAAGTGGTTCGTTTTAGCTCGAGCGAGTAAGACTTCTGTTTGTATATAGCGTGGTTAGGCTACCTTCCGGGTGTTTTTATGGGCTGGGGAGAAACACTCTTCGTTCATACATATCTCATGTATAATTACCTCGGCTTTGTGTTTTGTTGGTTATTTCCACAGGCGAAAGGCGTTGCTGCGTGCTACTAGCTTACAGATCATTATATAATTGCTTCAGACATATGAAACAACACCGTATAGACCTAAAGATCTGCATCAATCGAGTTTCTTCATTGAAGTTGGCACTGTCTGACAATCTCGACGTGCAGATATATATATCTGTGCATTAGAAGCTTGAGAACGATGTTTGCGCGCATTCAGTTCACAGTGGTTTCAAAGCAAAGCAAGAGTAGAAAAAAAAGAAGAAAAGCCCGGATCTCGAATTATCCCGAATCCTTCATCGATCCATATCCAGCGTTTGAGAATTGTATCATACATCGTAAAACACTCCCAGTCCAAGTAGATCCTGATCCTGACCGAAAGTAAGGAGAACAGAGGATGGAAGGCTAAATTAGAACCCGAAACATATGACTGCCTCTCCTTGTCGCGTGTGAGACCCTATATTCCAAGCCTCTCTCTCTCTAAAGAAATGCTGACTCCGTTTAGCTGGGCAGCTACGACAGCCCTATGGGCGGCTGGCCATTCCCTACGCCCGACTGACCGTTCATTGGGATCGGGTTCGGAACTGGAGAAACGGCTGCCATGGCATTGGTCATTTCCATTGGGAAGAAGGGGTGTAGCGAATAAATGGGAGCAATAGACCTGTCAGCATCAAATAATAGAAGATTCTGAATAGGCTGCTCCCGGGCACTCAGGACATTAATCACATCCTGAGCCAAGCGGCCTCCCAAGAAGCCAGCTACTGGACTCAATTCACTCCCGAGATTCAAAAGGAAGGTCCGCAGAAACGCTGAGTCGAGGGTAGTGATATCAAGTTTGAGTTCTTGGTGCGCGTCCATGGCCAGCTTCGTGAACAATTCGAGGTCTTGGTGGGACGATGTTGGTAGCCTGCCTTGGCCGAGTTTTTGAAACTCCCAAAGAGCTCGGAGACAGCTTAACAGTGGTGTCACTTGCTTTCTGCGGCGAGGCAGACGGGTAAACTCGTCAGGAAGCGGTGATGTGTTTGCCAAGAGGAGGGGGTGGTATGCCTCTCGTTTTGTGACCATTTCCATTATTTTATCATTCTCCGTCTTGGGCGTGATACTCAGTATGGTCCGAGTGGACGTTTCTTGACGTTGCGACTGAACATTCGATTTGGACCGTTCAATGACGAAATCATGTTTGATAAGGTCAGCAAAGACAAAACCGTAGAATCCATGCAGGCCAGCTGCGTAAAACGGACGTCCGGCAACACGACAGGCGGTGTTTATGGTGTTGTACATGGCGAAGTCGAGTTCAGTGGCAATCGTGATATCGAATTGGCCGAAGAATTCTGGCGGCTTAGTCGAAATACCCTCTGCATCTGCATAGACATTGACACGCTTGTTGAAAGCTCGAACTGCTGGCGCTGCAGCCTGGGCCCGATTCTGTCCAATACAATCCTGGTTTAGGAGGAACTGCGCTCCAAGATCCTCTTCGGTAACAATCGCATCGTCGATTATTGTCAAGCTGCCAATTCCCGCTAACACCAGGTTCTTGGCGACTTCGTTTGCCAGAGCTTTGAAGGTGATCAGGAGAATATTCGCGGATCGCAGCCTAATAAACATTGCGCCATTAGCCAATCATTTGGCGACCAGAGCTTTGGTTTTACTCACTTCTCCTGGGCCTTGACACCCCAGAGACGGATTTGACGATCGTACAGCGCGATTTCATCTGTTGAACTGTCAATCAAGTTTTACCGTACCAGACAAGCCCTGAATGTGCCAAGAGGGTGAGTCCGTACCTGGACTGATCGACTGGTCTTGCGAATCCATGATGGAGAGTCCGTATGCGCACAGCTGAAATGAGCCGGTTCTTTTAGAAGAGACGGCTATATCGATGCTAATAAACGGTTGATAAGAAAGAGCTCGTCGGTTTAGAGAAGCGAAGAAGAAAGATTGGCCGCCGGAAGAAGTGAAGATGGTATAGGCGCGATGCCAACGCGGGGGAGTGATGAGATGTCAAGTGAGGTAGCAGCCGTAGAACTTCACTTCCACTTCCGAAGCAGATTGACCCAAGCTCTCAGCTTTGCGACAGCAAGGCGAAAGAGTAACCCTCTGGTTGACAGTACCGTATCTCTGTAAGAGCGGGGGAACGTGATAAAAGGCTAGCTCTAGCGTCAGGGCGGGACGAGGATGGCACTGCAGTGTTGGACGAAGAAAGTCGATCGGCGGAGGTAGGGGCGCGAGAGGAGCGAGAAGAGGGGCAGGGTAAACAATCGAGCATCACTAAATGTGTTACCAACATGCATGAAGCCAGCGAGGACGCCGAGCCAGCCGTTTGCCAGCAACCGAGAGACAAGTGAAGCGAGAATTGATTCTCTAGTTCCGTATCCGTACATGGGTGCTGTGCTGTATTACGTGAGCCGGCCGATAAGCGCGCCGCCCTTTACCTCCTTTATCGCCATTCGAGCTTCGTTCGCATGTCAGAGCCAGTCCGTCATCAGGACTCCCCCCTCCATCCGCTTCTCGCTTCTATCTTGCCTCTGCTCACCGTCATTTGTCGTCCTTTTGCTCGCTGTCGTTGATCGGGCCTCCTTGCATCCTGTCTACACTCCACGGTGTATTGAACCACTCCACATCGACTCACCCACATTCGCCGCGGTATAGTCCTTCTCCGCCTTTCCCCCTCCTATCACCGATATTGGCCAGTCGAACTAACGGCGCCCCCGTTCCATAGGATGGTATGTCAGAAATAAACCATGCTCCATACTAGGCCCAGTGCCGAGATCCCTCCTGCTAGCTCGTAGGGAATCCACCGCCTGCATATGTTGACTTCTTGTCCTTTGTTTCGTCTCTAGTCGGGGAATTACGACCATCCACCCGCTTCCCGTCGTACCGCCCGAGGAAGTAGGCCTAGCGATCGTCCTCATCGGCCGAACGCGAATCGCTTGCAGCATCTGCGCGATCTACTGAACTCAGAACGCGACAGGAATACTTCCGCACGCGCACTCGAGACTCTCAACCAGGAGCTAGAGGAGTCCCGCTCCGAACGGGCGGGAGGTCGATCTTCCTTTGAGCAGACCAGAGCATACGTGGATCAGCAGATACGAGATATACATCGGGAGCGGGAAACCAGGGAGAATCGTGCTCATGGTGCGGGTTCAGGGCCTGTAAATCGGTTGCAACGATTACAAGATTCAAATGCAATACGGTACCGTGGTTCAAGAGGTAATGATCGACTTAGCCGGGGTAGGAGAGATCGAGAGTCTATACTTGATCAACCTGTTCCACGCATAGAATCACCGTCCACGATGCCCCTCGAGCCGAACGACGATCATGCGATGGATCCTTTGAGAGTCAAACGCAGAAAACTTGACTCGGATGATAATCGGGAGGGGCTACAATCTTTGAGGTATGGTCAATATGGCCAAGTCGTGCCCGGCACCTTGAAAATGGAGTTAGCCAGTTGCGACGGGGGCACATATCCGCCTGTTTGTGAAACCTCGGGGCCAGAGAACATTCTCTCGAATGACTCGTCCGTGTATTGTACGAAATCAGACCGCTGTAATCTGATCTTGAAGCATCGTGGGGAGGCTCCATTCTGCTTGAAGAAGCTTGTTATCAAAGCGCCCAAGTCTGGCTATGACGCTCCGTATGTTCAGCCCCTGGGGTAATAATGGGTGTTACGCTAACATGAATGCCCACCTATTAGGATCCAGGCAGGGATGGTTTTTGTGTCTATGTCGGCCGATGAGCTTCTCGCCCGCACTGCTCAGTTTCAGATCCAGTATGCCAGCTCCCGAAGCCACCGTGGCCCTCGACGCAGAGGAATGCAACCGTCGGAGGAATACATGAACTCATATCGCACCCCGTTACAGACTCTTGAGCGGGCGACTCTTACCGGTTTTGACTCCCTTTCTGATTCGGAAACGGACGCGGCCCAAGTTCAGAATGTTTCTTCTCGTCAAACTGCAGACCACTCCCCCGAGTTCCGCGTTATTACCCAGTATGATGAACGCTCCGATGGTACCGAGATTGACGAGCTTGCAGATAACTTTTCAGAGCCCCAATACCTGGAACCTGGAAGGCTGAGAGAACCAGACACAACGTATCAAATGTACCCATTGGAAGAGGATCTTGTTTGCTCGGATAGCGAGGAAAGTAGCAGTGATGAGGAAGAAAGCTCTGAGACCCGCTCCTACAACTCGCGACGGCGGGATCTACAAAGGCAGGTCCGAGCTATGCGTCGTCAGTACGCCATGGACCACGATGAATCACTAAGACAACCCTCCAATCTAAACATAACGCAAACCAATTCGATAAATCCAGACACCATACAACCGATCTTAACCCAAATGCCACCGCCCTTCCCACCTCGCGCACCCTTGGTGCCACGCTCTGAATCAACGGCACACCCTCCAGGCGCCGGGTTGATGAAACCTCTCGCTCAGTTTTTTATAAAGCGGCCCAAGAGTAGCGTCAGCCTCAAGTTCGATCCTCCTCCGTATGTTCTAATGCCCAGTTGTTACCCTTTGCCGCTTCGTGCCACTTCCATCTAATGTCTTTTCGCAACATAGATCGGGTCGATACATTCTAATCAAGCTCTGGAGTCCATACCATGCAGGTAACATAGACATTCAAAGCGTTACTGCGCATGGCTTCGCTGGGCCAAGGTTCTTTCCTGCCGCTGCACCTAGATGAATTTACAACGCATGTCAAGCTGGTGTCGTTCAATTGTCATTCACTATAGTGAATCGATTCTCTCGGCCATCAGCCAATGAACTTCCCAAGTGTTTGCCCCAAAAGAGGCAGTCTTATATCACATTTACATAACCCATGTGAGCGTACACCAAGCTTGCGCCACGGAAGGGGTTGACTGCAAACGACCGCCACCACTTGAAGGGCATTTAGGCCCAATTCCTTCCAGTTGACGAGCCGGGGCTACGTCACCGGATTGGTTGATACGGCGTCTGACGACGAGACATTTTCTTCTACAGACTGCCCGGCGAGTGTGCCGTCATTCTCTTCTACATCTTTATAAGGCCGATATGGACCTACTATAATCTACCTAGCACCCTTTCCAAGATGTAAGAGCGGAACAACAATGCTCGAATTGTCGAAATCTCTCTACAGTATGTGTAGATTGAGATGTCAACTGCGTTTACTTCATCAAGATACATCAAAAATCCCATCTAGCTCATAAGAGCTAAGTATCTGCTGCAAGAGCACAATGTCATGGACAGAAGGAAATAGGTAATTAAACAAGCTTATGGCCATACCCCGACGCCGATGCAATCCAAAGTCGAATCAATATGTACAAACAGCGTTCCTCGTAAGCAAACAGTATAAGCGAAAGGAGGATCCAACAAACCCGTGCGGCATCTAGAGGCGGTGTCAATCACGTCATTGAACGTGCATGTCTGCCGGCCAAAATTGAGCATTGAGTTTCAATGCTGTTAGACGCCAGGTTCTGAATCGATGCTATCGTTTCTCGTATCTCGTGCAATGATAATCCAACGCCGAACCTTTCCCTATGAAGCACCCAAGGCAAAACTCCTGAAAAGTTCACGTTCCAACTCCAGCCGTAAAAGGCAAATTTTGTTCTTTCTCCAGAATCAATAATTCGGGTGGTGCTGCCGCAAAGCTAAATGACGATAACATCACCTTCAGCGTCTGCTGGATCTGAGGCCATCATATCGCCGTATTTTCCCACGGTCATTAGGATCGAGTCATCATCAAGGTCAATAGCACTATCATCGTGGTTTGGCGCAGGGAAGGATGTTAGGTTTTCAGAAATGTCATTAGTTTTTTCGTTTCCGATGCGGCTCTGATTCGTTTCGACTCCCATCCGTGACCGATCTAATGGCGCACCATTTTGCGCATCTGAAGTCGTAGAGGAATCATTGTCGACAGCTTTGGGCGATTCCTTCACAACAAGAGCTGCCGGGCCAGATTGGTCGGAGTCCAGGCCTGCGCCTTGCAAAGTGCTTGGTGTATAATGCATAAATCCACCCTTCTCTGCCTGCCATAACATCATCTCGTGGAAGAAAACCTTGGTCATCCACCAGGCGCTAAAGCTCTGGGCTCCTCCTAGAGTCAGCCGGTGGAGGATACAGTCCCACAATGCATCCACTCGTTCGACAATGCACTGCGTGCGATGTTGCGGAAAGATGTGAGCAAGGTTTAATATGAAAGAAATCCATTTGTCCGGGAAGTTGTATTCGTCGCCAACAGACTGTTCCACGGGGAATCTGTGTGGTTCTGAGCTATCTTCAAGATCTGGCTGGGAAAAGAATGGGTTCGATGCAGCAGGGTTCAAATCAGCGACAGGAGTCAGGAGGGCGCGGATATCATGCTTCAAAATTCGTTCCGTAGCCTGTTCTGCACAGGTTGGGATATTCGCCCTGGTGATCATTTCTTTGGGGTCTACCAGGGTTGTGAAGTCGAGCCACATCTGATTTCTGTTATCGGGGTGACACAGCCACGCGGCGGCAGCGTTGGCAGACTGATTCACGTCAAGCATGTGTTTTAGGAGATTGCAAAATATGTGCGCCGGTATTAACCTCGCAATCGAAACATGTATAGGCTGAGTCTTGAATGTCTTGGCAATGTGTGTCGTTAGTCGTTGCGATATCGAGCTAAACGCATCCAGAACAAGTTTCGGCACAACTTGTGTTGTCAGGGGTGCCACGAATGCGATCATCTTCTGGTACATCAGCCAGTCGCACTCCTTGATCCACGGTGCAAGGTTCGGATGCGTCAACAGCTTTTGAACCGGAACCGTTAAGGTGCCATGGAACGCAGAGAAGAATCTGAGCAAATTGCGCTCTTTACAATACCGGAAGCTATCGATAACTGAGATGCAGTGTGAACGGTAGAGCGCTGCAAGAGCCGCCGCAACCTTGGAGTCCGTGCCCTCGGGGAGGTAGCCATTGATATCGGGCAGTTGCAGGGAATGGGTATCGACCGAAGAACTATCCGTGGTAGGTAGCTGAAGCATCTGGTGTATCAATTTCCCGGAATGACTGGCAACATTCTCGAGCGTAATCACTTCGGCCTTGGAAGAGGCCTGGCACCCGCAGCCGGGGATTGCTCTATCAACGGAGACCTTTGGTGTGAATGATGTAGGCGGCGACGGAAATAGTGCTGTGTCTGCAGTAATTTGGGGCATTGCGCTAGCACTACAATTTGTGAGTCTTCAAATCACATAGACGCGGGACTTCATTACTTACGCTCTTTGCATCTCATTGCCATTCATACCATCCACGACACTCATCGTTGTGGCATCATGAGACGAGAAGTGGGTAGTAGGCTGAGATGGCTTCTGCTGCTTCTCTTCGATAACCGTCAAATCAACGTAGTGATACTTTGATTCCCCTCTTACACCTAATCGGCGCGTCTGTACGTTTGGGAAGATAATTCGAACGAGCTTTCCGAAGGATGCTGGGTTCAGCACCGAGACACGTTCAGTCCCACACTTTTCTGCATAACAACAGTAAACACGATCTCTGCGGACCGAGCCTGAGCTCTTTCTGCAGTTCTCCTTCAACCTATGGCGCGTAAGAGACGGCAGAACAGAGGACAATTCTTTCATATCAACACCTACCAGATCATCGCGAAGACTTGCTTGACCTTTTCTGCCTTCCCGCCAGCCCCCTCATGTTTGAGGACTTCTGCGGCCATTTGTTTCAATGTATATCCATCATATTGTCGGAGGAGTTTCCGTAACTCGTTGTCGTTGGCGAGGGACGAACTGGAACCCTTTCTCTTCTTGAGACCTGCTTCAGAAGTGTCATGTTCATCAAGAACATGCTCCGGTAGGTGGTTCTCGATTCCACTGTCGTACATGTTCTGATATTGGGGAATGGGCACGCCTGGCATTCCGTGTCCCATTCCAGATGATAATGAATGGTGTGAAATGTGATGACCGTGGACGGCATGATTAGGAAATTCGTCAGCCCTGGGTATAGCAGAGTGATGGGCGTCTTGCAAAGAGTCTAATCCGGCCCCATTCACCTGGTGCGACAATTGCTGGCCGAATCGAATAATGATATCTTCCGGGTTGTTGCCAAAAACATTAGATTCGGCGGATGCTTGCGCCGGCAAAAATTGGGGGAAGCCATCGGTAAGTTGCTGGTCTTGGGTTTGCTGGGTTGTGGTAGAATGGATACTAGCAGTCGAGCCTCTCGACCGCGCGCGGCGGCCGTTCCTAGATACTACTGTTTCGGAGCGCGATCTCATGAGATCTGCCGTGCCGGGACGACTATGAGGGGCGACAACTTGGGTCGACTGAGAGGCGGCACTGGAAGACAGAGAGGCCGCGCGACCTGGTGTCACCACGGGTTAGCGATGCACTAAATAGAGACCACTTCCAGCCGGGGAAACATCGGATGACCAGAAGCAAAATAGGTATCCTGCAGGGAGCAGCGCCTTACCAAGCTCTGGAGGCATCTTCCCTTTTCAGAAGCTATAGCACACAGGGACGTCGATTAGGTGGTGTTGCTTGGGGATCACTCGTTGCTAGGTGCGAAACAGTGGGTAACCGCGGGCAATAATAATAGGTTAAATAGCGCCCGTCTGTTTTGATCCTTCCTTCGAAGCTGACTTCGGGGCCGTCGCCAGGAGATAAACTCGGACAAAATTAAGAGGCCCGAGAATTAAACTGTCCGAGGTATTCTAGTCGACAACTCACTCTGTCAGGGCGTTAAGCTCATGGTGTTTTGGGGCTGGATTGGCGATTCGAGGGCAGGCGGGATAAACAGAGAATCGTCTGGTTCCTCAAGCAACGAGATCATAGCGTCGAGTGGTCACGTGAGAGTTAAGCCTCATTCTTCGTCCTCAGGCCCGCAAACGTCATTGTTGTTCCTTGTTAGGCATCACTGCTGGGAGTGCACTTCCAAGGCATTATTGTTGGGTTCTTCCCGTCAAGTGGATAAACCCATCTTCTCAATATCTCTCGCGAGTAGCGTAACCAGCCTAAGCTGTCTGAATTGAGTCGTTCCTAGCAATGAGCAAACTTGTATGTCTAGATTTGAGGCGATCCACCCGCAGACTCCCAGATACATATTGGTCACATCGTTAATCCATTTAGGCACAATGGTATTGATCAAAAATAGAACAAAATCAACATTAGCCAACACAACATCGTAGATGCTATGTAACAAGTATAAGATTCTGCGACCGCCAAAGTCAAAACAAGATATTCAAAATTTACACAGGGAAACTAATTACTTCCTACCGCCTCTCTAAACATATGGAATGACAATGACAGGAAAAGTACAGAAGAGCTCCAAGAAAACTTCGAAGGAAGTGCAGGAATTGAGCAGAAAGCAGTCTGGAGGAGACATTTGCTTCAGCGGCGTCTTAAATGCCAGCCGAGCATCAGCACGGCAACCCACACAACCTCCTATTGAAACATCGAAGTATTTGCTCACAATTATATTTAAACCAGGTCTCGCTTGACGAACTCAGCAAGCAGAGACTTGCCAAGAGCAGCCGGGCTGCGCTCAACAACAACGCCAGCGCCCTCAAGAGCAGAGATCTTGGAATCGGCACCACCCTTGCCACCGCTGACGATGGCGCCGGCGTGACCCATACGACGGCCGGGAGGAGCACTGATACCGGCAATGAAACCAACGGCAGGCTTGTTGTGCTTGTTGTTGGCCTTGAAGAAGTCGGCAGCATCCTCCTCGGCGCTGCCACCAATTTCACCGATCATAATGATACCATCGGTCTCCTCATCCTCGAGGAAGATGCGCAGGCAGTCAATGAAGTTGGTACCAGAGAAGGGGTCACCACCGATACCGACAACCAGGGACTGACCGAGGCCAGCCTGCGTGGTCTGGTTCACGGCCTCGTATGTGAGAGTACCGGAACGAGAAACGATACCGACACGGCCACGCTTGTGGATGAAGCCAGGCATAATACCGATCTTGCATTGGCCCTGTGACACGTCATCAGTAGGAGGGTCTTAAAGGTCATACAAGCACTAGATACTTACGGGAGCAATGATACCAGGGCAGTTGGGTCCGACCAGACGAGTCTTGTTCTGAGTCTTCAGGATATCGGTGATACGAACCATGTCTAGCGCAATTTGTTAGTCCATGTATGAGCGATACATTCGAGCTATGCTTCTTACCGTGCTGAGGGATACCCTCGGTGATACTACATAATAACAACACAGTTAGTGACGTTGGTACAGAGTTTCCCAGAACATGTGAAGCCATACCAGACGACCAGAGGCATTTCGGCCTCGATGGCCTCCTCAATACCCTTAGCCGCAAGAGGAGGGCTAAATCGAATATCAGCGCTGGCTTCTCAAAGCATTCATTTTGAAGATATCGAGACATACGGAACGAAGATGGCGGAAGCAGTGGCACCAGTCTCCTTGCGAGCTTCGCTGACGTTGGCGAAAACCGGAAGATCTAGATGTGTAGAGCCGGCCTTCTTGGGGTTGGTACCGCCGACAACCTTGGTACCTAAGATGTGTAAGTGTCTGGTTCGAAACAGCTCAGCGCGCGAAGCTGCTTAAAGAGGCAGAGGAGATTCCAATATATACCGTAGGCGATGGCCTGTTCAGCGTGGAAACTATCGGCGCATATCAGCATCATGCCCAACTAACAATCCCGCAGATTCCGGGGAAGAGTCACGCACGTTCCCTGCTTTCCGGTGAATCCCTGGAAGAGGACCTTGGTATCGGCATTAATGCGAAGGTTGTGAACGGTCTCAGCGTAAGGACCAGGGGTGTATGCGCGGCGCTGGGTGGCAGCAGCGTTGCGAAGGGCGGACGCCGCGTTCCGGCGAAAGGCTTGCATGGTAACTGACGGACGAAAATGAAAGAAAAAAGACGGGCAGCAAGGAGAGAGGGGAGATTGCACCGTCAGCCGGGCAAGTTAAGCTTCGAGGTTATAGAAGAGGAGGGAGGAGTGGAAAGAAAGGCTAGCAGTAGAGAGCGAGCAGCAATCGATGTTTGAGACGGGTTTGGCCATTTGTTCGGGAGAAAGCTTTAAGCGGTCCGATTCATCGCGGGCGGTCGCCCTTGATTTTTCTTCCGCTATCAGTGGCCGATGCGGGTTACCACTCCAATCTACGTTACTATTCGATTCCATATTCTGTTCTTGTTCTCTTCCACAGCTCTAGGCCCTACTTCTGTCTCTTGATTAGCATCTCCGCCGCGTCCTGCGCGAGGTAGCCTTTCATCATGGCGACTATGACAATGACCGCCCCGCCACCATCCAAAGCGAAGAAGAATACCAAGCTGCTACCGGAAAATGAACGTTATATGAGGGCTTGCTCTGATATGGCGAACGCTCTGATTCAAGAATATGAGTCGCAAAAGGACTCGACGCAGCCCAAGAGGGACATCAACCTCAACAAATTACGGGGTCAAATGGCGAAAAAGCATAGCCTGGCGAGCCTGCCGCCTCTGACAGCCATCATATCCGCAGTACCTGAGCATTACAAGAAATATATTCTGCCAAAGTTGATTGCGAAACCAATTAGTATGTCCTCGTTCACCTCGTGGCCAAGGTGCTTCACTCATGCATATTTCTAGGAACGTCCTCTGGTATTGCGGTTGTTGCTGTGATGAGCAAACCCCACCGTTGCCCTCACATCGCCTATACCGGAAACATCTGCGTCTATTGCCCCGGAGGCCCCGATTCCGACTTCGAGTATTCTACGCAGTCTTATACCGGTTATGAACCTACGTCCATGCGCGCGATCCGCGCGCGATACGATCCGTTCGAGCAGGCAAGAGGGAGAGTTGATCAGATCAAGTCTCTTGGCCACAGTGTCGACAAGGTTGAATACATTATCATGGGAGGAACGTTCATGTCTCTACCTGCAGAGTATCGGGATACCTTTGTCGCCCAACTTCACAATGCGCTAAGTGGTTACCAGACGGATAATGTTGACGAAGCAGTTCAGGCGGGGGAAATGAGCAATATAAAGTGCGTGGGAATAACAATTGAAACTCGCCCCGATTACTGCTTGGATACGCACCTGAGCAGTATGCTTCGCTACGGATGCACCCGACTTGAGATTGGTGTTCAGAGTCTTTACGAGGACGTTGCGAGAGATACCAACCGCGGCCACACTGTCGCTGCAGTTGCGGAGACCTTCAAGCTTGCAAAGGACGCCGGATTCAAGGTTGTCAGTCACATGATGCCTGATTTGCCCAATGTCGGCATGGAGCGCGACTTGTTCCAATTCGAGGAGTATTTTGAGAACCCAGATTTTCGAACTGATGGATTGAAGATTTATCCTACACTCGTCATTCGTGGAACCGGGTTGTATGAGCTCTGGAGGACAGGCCGTTACAAGAACTACACCCCCAATGCGCTTGTCGACCTTGTTGCTCGTATCCTCGCCCTGATCCCACCTTGGACCCGTATCTACCGTGTCCAACGAGACATCCCGATGCCGCTAGTGACTTCGGGTGTTGAGAATGGAAACCTGCGGGAACTATCTCTAGCGCGCATGAAAGATTTTGGTACAACATGTCGAGACGTTCGTACGCGCGAGGTTGGTATCAACGAGGTCAAGAATAAAATCCGTCCGTCTCAGGTGGAGCTTATTCGCCGTGATTACTCGGCCAACGGTGGCTGGGAAACATTCCTCGCCTACGAAGACCCTAAGCAGGACATTCTGATCGGTCTTCTTCGCCTGCGCAAGTGCAGTCCCACGCACACATTCCGTCCCGAGTTTACAGGCCAGCAAACCAGTATAATTCGTGAACTGCACGTCTACGGTTCGGCAGTCCCGCTCCACGGACGTGATCCGCGCAAGTTCCAACATCGTGGATTCGGAACCTTACTGATGGAGGAGGCTGAACGAATTGCACGAGAGGAACACGGCAGTACAAAAATCAGCGTCATCTCCGGTGTTGGTGTTCGCAGTTATTACGGTCGTCTTGGATATACATTGGACGGCCCCTACATGTCCAAGATGTTGGAGCCAATCGAAGGGGAGGATCTCTAAAGGATCTAAAAGTATTTGGACGGCCGAAACCATTTTTTTCATTATTCTGCAGTTACGACATGATTGATGATACCTCAAGCGGGGGACAGATTTAAAAGTTGTGTTTAAGACTGGTTGGCGTTTATGGAGTGGGTCTGGGCATGATTTCGGTGGTATTGAGTATCTACCATCGGGTAGTATATCGGTGCCCTCAAAGCAGGCTTGCCTGCTTGTACATATATTTTCAAGAGTCCTCAAAGCTTTGTGGTAGAAGCATAATTGACTCAAGAAGATTGACTAAACATTATACGGTGATTTTACAATGCGATGCAACTATTCAATTACCTTGATACTCAAGAGATAAATGAGCAAGCTTCGGTGACAAGCTCTCCGTTACGTAGACCTGGTATAGTTCTCAGCCATTCCGCCAAGAGATGTGGACGCCAAATGTGGCTAGACCTTGGCAGCCGCCGTGGAGCTTCAACGCCGAAGACCATTGAACATCATCACTCCAGATCGCTACCTCTTCTTCCAACGTCACCTTTGCACCCCGTATAACTCCTTCCGAGACCAACCAACCGCTGTTGTATTGAGCGGGCAGCTTTATCGTCATCGAAACCGGCCGGTCAAAATCCATACACACCCATCCGTTGTCGCATCAATCAGCAACCAACAACCACCAGAATGAAGCCCGTCGTATCTGTGATGAGCGCATGGTCCTGGTACAATCTCCTGCAAAAGCGTACTTGCTAGACTCTGTATGTTGATGTTTACACAGCGTGGTCATTTCCCTCTTTGCCATCGTCATTCTCTCCGTTCTCGGAACGCTATTCAAGGTACGTCGACTGCAGCCTTATCCTCTATTCTAGTATACATGCGCATCAACGTTTTCTTCGCAACGACTTTACAAGCTGTTATCAATCTTCCCCCTACTAACAACTCGCACGAACAGAGCGAACACCACGGTTTCACCGGTTCAATTGGTGAACCTGAAGACGGCGGAGCCGTCGCCGCCTCGATCTTCACTGCTGTCATTGTCTACGCCGTACGTTATATCTCTCCATCTCCCTTGAACATCATGTGTCTACATTTCCAGGCATATAAAGCGGTGGGCTTGAGCTGACCATGTTGCAGGGGTTCTTCGTTTTCTGTGCCTTCCAGGCTTACCTGCACTTGCGAGCTCGTCGGGGCGGAGCTATATCGCTGAGCTAAGCGCTTCCCGTTCATTATGATACTTTCGTGGCATATGGTTCAATTGGAATGGTTGGGGCGGTTTCTGGAAATCCGGCTTCGGCTAGATGGGAGCGGGCACGCGAGCGCTACATCGCTCTTTCGATGAACATTCGATGAACATGACTGATGCCTCATGATAAGGGCCATATGGGTAACTAGAGGGTCTAGCGCACCCCAGAAGCTCTGTCATCGATCTGCACATCTACCGCCTTAAATCTGGCCTATGACAAAGCGTCTCTTTCAAACGACAGCTGGTTTGCCCTTGGAATAGACGCACCTTGCTCTTCGCATTGTATATATGTATATACAGCCTTGGCCTGGATAGAACCCATTCGAATAGTCGTGATCACTAGGAATCCCACCCAGTCTATCTCTATGCCAACCCAACACCGCTGTATATGTTCTCACGAAAAGCAGACCATACCACGACTTGGTGAACCTTTCAGTGTTCTTGGTTCCACTTTACACACTCATCGAATGTCACCCCGCTGCCCCCAAAAATATCCAACGCGCTGCCAATGGTCAAGTCTACCTTGCCCCGACTACTAATATGCACCTTCTCCAGGTCCTGCAAGCTCCGCGCACCGCCAGCATACGTAACTGGTATTGAGCACCACTCCGCAAGTTTCGAGACCAGCTCTTCGTCCACCCCCTGCTGCAGACCCTCGACATCTGCGGCATGGATAAGGAACTCAGAGCAGTAAGGTTCAAGGAGCATTATTGACTCTGCTGCTTGTTAGTGCACTGGCCTTACCTCATAATTCGTCTTGTGTATATCCAGGGTACGGGGACCGAGGATTGGCTCCACGCACCTTGGTTGACCTCCATTTCGGTGATCGTTTGCCAGCGGTTCATGGCCACGAACCACGTATCGCCCTTTCGGCGACAGCTTAAGTCAAGGACCAATTTTGACTTGTCTCCGCCGAGGGAAGCAAGAACGGACTGTAGCCGTTGGAGAGAGAATTGGCCCTCAGGGAAGAGAAATGATGTGATGATAACCTGCCATATTAGTTAATGAAAAGATCGATGACGGACTGAGCAGGAGTACCATTAGCCCTCTACTATCAGCAGAGGTGCTAGAGCGGCTGCCTGCCCAGGCTCTGCTGGGTATGTAAGCTCACCTTCTCAGCCCCTTGATCGATCCAGTATTGTGCATTCTCGTCGGTAATCCCCCCCGCAACTTGCAAACCCCCAGGCCAAGTGCCAAGCGCCTCCTTTGCTGCGTCGTCATTACCGGGTCCTAACTTGACGACATGACCACCTCGAAGGTTATGTTGCTTGTATAGCCCCGCATAGTGGCCTGCTGGGAGCTTAGATACGTAGTTTGTCTTAAGATCTGACTCAACATTGCTTAGGGTGCCGCCAACAATCTGCTTGACTTGCCCTGAGTGAAGGTCGATACAGGGTCGGAACTGGGTCATATCTGCGCTTTTCAACCTTCTCTTTTCTTCCAGTAGCTCAATATCCGTTTCGAGTATGTTTGACTGTTCAATTGCAATTTGTCTTTGGTGAGGGGTCACTTCGAAGGCCTAACTAAAAACCCCCCTCCTCCAGGAGGGCGATAAGCGGATCCTTATCGCACGTGACTACAATTTCGGAGGAAAAAGTTGCTTATGACCGCGTTCCCCGATCAACTCTCCTATACTACGGAAATACGAAACCATTCTGGAAAGATGATTGGCAAACGGAAAAGGGATACCACCGCGGTGTCAAGGTCAAAGAAAGGTGGTAGCCGGGAGGACTCACCGCCGGCACCCGATACAAGCGCCCAAGATAGACTCCGCAAATTCTTCGAAGCTCAGTTCCAGCCTTTAGATCACAAAGCCCCCATTGCCGAGGACGACTCAGAATCCGAATCTGACGGCGACGATTATGCGGGTGATAGCCAAGGCGGCGAGTCTGCGTCCGAGTCTGAATGGAGCGGCCTTGAAGACGAGGACGAAAACACACCCGTCGAGGTAGTCGAGTACCAGGCCCCTTCTCGCCATGCTGGCAACCTGATTGACAAGAGGGCTCGAAAGGCGTTTATGGTAAGAGTGTATTCGACTTTTCACCCGGTGATTCATGCTGATGGTATACCGCAAGACCTCAAGACCACCATCGTTTGATACAGACCTAAAGCCTACTACGGACCAGTCAAAGAAAGTTGTGGACGACGAAGACGACAAAGATGCTGAAACGCTCAACTTGAAGAACGACCTCGCGCTCCAGCGACTTTTGAAGGAGTCTCATCTCTTGGAATCAGCTTCGGATCTCGCGCCGACAGGCAAGAACCGACACAAGGCCCTTGATTTGAGAATGCAGGAACTGGGAGCCAAGAACTCACTCTACCATCAGAAGAACATGCCATCCTCAATGCGAAAGGGTATCAAAGCTAAGGCTGTTTCAAAAGAAGATAAGCGTCGCCGGGAGGCTCGCGAGAACGGAATCGTCCTCGAGAAGCCCGCGCCTAGAAAGCAAACCAGCAGTGGACGACGGGAACGAGGAGTCGGGGGCCCTTCGATCGGAACATTTGCAGGTGGAACTTTGAATCTGAGCAAACGGGATGTCGCGCAAGTCCAATCATCCCGGCGAGGCGGGCGAGGCGGCGGAAAGTCTAGAGGCCGGGGTAAGACTAGAGGCCGCCGCTAGAACTTTTTGCGATTGAAACTTATCCGCGCCTAAGTTCTCTGGAGGCCGTATACCCGGCTACAACTATTTCACCTTTATATAAAAACACACCTTTTCCGGAACAGACCCTCTAGTTTCACACAAATACGCTTGCTGCACAAACTGCCAAACCCCCAATGAGCGAGAACAGCATGAAGTCGAGAAGGTCACGATGTCCCCTGCAGGATCTCTATATATTACTAAGAGGTTAGCTGCTCCGAACAATGCTCGCGTTGTGAATTTCCCTTTTGCTGACCTCCCATTGCAGCTACGAATATCCTGAAGTGTTCGAGCTCTTCACCCAGATTTCCGCCTATGCTAGTATGCTCAGCATCACTTGACTTTGCTGAAGAGCTCAGTCAGCTGGTCGTTGACGATATCAGGTACGTCCTATCCTCCGCTCGATCCAGACAATGATAATACTAATAAAGTAGAGTGACGTTCTCGTCACCGGCACTGTCATGGACACTACCTACAGCGAGCTTCACCAACGCATTTGTATCATAATAGCACCTTCCTCTAACGCCTGTCCCAGCTCTACGCGCAAGTCCCACCTCCGTCATCTCCACCCTCCAGCTCGGCTGGCAGTCCTGGCATAATTCAGTTCCGTTCAGGTCCATGGGCCCTCTCTAATAAACCATCATTCATTCTCCATAATCGATGGCCAAGAGCCGCCTGGGAGACGTACTACCTCGCTAAAGCGGCCTCCACTTGGTTTATAACGGCTACCATGGCCAACAGGCTGCCTTATGGGTAGGCTGCCCGTTTCATGGACTGCAACTCGAGGCGTACGACGGTTTGTCACGGAGATGAACGTCATTACGCCTGCTCTGGCTTTGAGGTATACGACGGGAAGTCGCTAAATTTGAAGACAAGAAACGGCACACTTAGTCTCCTTGTCATCACTGTACGAACACGTATGTTAGCACTAGACATGCACCCCTGGCAAAAGAGGTTCGTGCGATGTACCCTAACTCGATGTTCTTGCAGCACTAAGTGCAAGCTGCTTCATAGTCTTGCATTGGATGCACTTGAGGCACATGATGATCTTGACCCCTAAAGGTCAGAAGCTGTAACCGTCTATGTTGTTTACACAAAGGCTTGCAGGTGAGGGCAAATCAGGCCTATTAAAGATACATTAGTAAAACTGCTGGGTGTGTTTTGCACGGAGCACACTCGAGACGCATGGCAAATATCTTAGTGGTCTTTGGCTTCCCGTGGTAAAGGGGCTTGGCTTGACCACTGTAACCGCTCCGCTTGCGGTTGTGGTTCCAGCCTTGCACTAGATGATTTTGTGCTGAGTGTGTCTTGCATTGTGTGCATTTGCCCTTGCAGTACGTCTTGCGAGTTTGGGAAGCCCAAATAGTTGCTCAGTGGCAGTTCAGCCGATGTTGCCGGTGTCCTCTATGTGATGTCCCCTTTCATTTGTTCAGTAGGAGCCCTTGAAAACAACCGCTCAAAGCTAATAACCAAGGGAAAGCCCCGTAAAGTCACCGTCTCGGCCCTGTTCTTCTTGGGGTGACTGTACTATCAAAACGAGCACTGCCTGTGTAAGCTTGCAGAGCTCCATGGCATGCCTGACGTCCTGGCGCCATGTGTGTATAAGCAAGCACTTCTTCACCACGGTGTCGACGTCTTGTGGCAGACAGGCTTGGCCGTAATAGCTCTCGGATACCCTAGGCGACAAGGGAGGCTTAAATATGCTCGAGTGTTGTCCACAACTTGATGGAAAGTCTGCGTGGCCCTCCTCGCATTCTAGTGTTCCTCACCCTAAGGGTACACTGAATCGTGTGTTGGAATTGGAGCGCAATGAACCATCCACACCCTCGCTGGATGGATTCGTAACGTGTATATTTCTATTCAGAGACAAGAAGGCCTGGTAGTGCCGTAGCGCCGTAGCACCCTTGTTCGAAAGCGAACGACAGCTCCTTGTCCTTGCAGTACTTCTTGAGGGTCTTGGGAACATTGCCAGACCTAGACCGTGGCAGCGGGAGGATAGCATGCCGTGGACCTGGATGAGGTCGAACCTGCGGTTTTGCCTAGGGTCTGCAGCGTGCTACCAGCCTTAGTGGGCTTACCATCTTATGGACAGTGGCTTGTGGCAACAGGTTCACTAGAGGACTCTGCAGTAGTGCTGTCACAGAGGGCAGACTGTTCCTGTGCCCTTTTCTCCATCGCTTCCAAGGCCACTGATCAAGGCTGGACAGGCAGCCGGACTGCATTTTGCGAGGCAATGCGGGAGCCGGACGAGGCGGCGGAACTCCCAGAGGCCGGGGTAAGACCAGAGACCGCCGCTAGGGCTTCTGACAATAGGTCTACACCATGTTCTGGATCCAGTGTAAACCCAGTGACTCCGTACTCGCCACCTAAATCCGTTCTCGAACAGTCGAGCCGATCTAGCTGGTGCATCTCTTCTCTTCCCGCATGAGGCAACCCGATGCCCCGACCTCGGGACGCCTCTTCTCCACTGGCAGTTTCACGTCTCAGTCTGTAACGGGCCGTGCTGGCCTTGAGCAGCGGTCCACGGAAGGGTCCTTGTGCGAATGCAAAGCTGTTTCTGGGGACAAGATCGATGTGCTCACATATCAATGATGCCAAGCCGAGCTGTTGGTACGTAGTACCTGGAAATGAAACCTTAGCTTTGTCTGCGCTAGTCTCGTTCTGGCATAGCGCGGCAAACAAGCGTAGCCGGTCCATAACGGGCCAAATCTCCGACGACGCTAATGTTTGAGAAGTCACTTTTGGCCCTGGCCTGGCATGTTCCTTGCTTCGAGATAATAATAATCTCCCGTTGTTTGAAATCGCCATGGGCTATGACCAGCGGATTCTGTTATTTCGTCTATACTCGCTTTTCAGAACGAAGTGGCCATCTGTTGCGGTCGTACAATCTGATGGTGGATTGGTCGTAGCCACATATTCTGCCAAGTCAAGTCGCCTTCCCACTCTAGACATATGATCTATCCCATCGTCTGCGAGTCCACCGTACCCGGACAATAGTACTAATCTAGTTGAGCACCGGTCCAAGCTCAATCATAATGAATAGAAATGTATCTGGCGTTTCGGAATCTGTCAATCCCCTACCCTGAGGGTATACGGAGTACAAATGATGCCATTGCCACCAGCACCATCCACAGATACGGTGGGATGATTTAGCTGGTATCGCTATCATGTAGCAATGGGCTGCTCTTGAAGGGTTAAGGACAAGCGGGGTAGGCCTTTCCAGATCTTCACGGCGGATTCCTGCTTTAGTATATTGGAAAATACAAGGGCCTGCTCAAACTTTGAAGGGTTGACACTTGACAAGCGGCGCCATCGGCGTTAGTCGGGTATACGGCTTAGTGCGGCCTGTTCAATCCGGACTCTCAAAGCTGGAACTAGCACAAGCAACTACGTACTCCGTAGTTCATGATAAAGTGGTCTGCGTAATAGTCGTTATTAGTGTGGTGTAGCTTACTTGGCGCCCTTCCCAGGATCTGTTCATGAGAACACAACTTCCCCAAGGGGTCCTCCGGAGGACTTGCAGGTATTCGAGACGCAGCATGGCCGCACTAGCCCTTGACAGTAGTAGCACGAGAGATCATACCTCAATCGCCAGAGCTTGGGTTTATTGTGAACAGACCCGCGTTCGTCACGTACTTAGTTCGAGAGCGCTTCAACAGCTCGGATCACGTTGGGCTAAAAGACGCCACAGTCGCACCGATATATCCGGGTATTCCGAGCATCTCATAACTGATTTTTCCTGCGATGGTGGATTCCTAGGTACCACTACATACTCAAAAAATTGGAACAAACCATGTGGTCACAGGAGTCCGGAGAGTAGCGAATGAGCGAAGTCTTCAGGCCGCCAGGCCCTGGATTGGTCCAAGATGGCGAGTTTGCGGGGAAATCCTTGAAAGGGTCGATAATTTCAGAATGATTGCCGGCGTTACTCGTTGAATATCAAACGAGCTTGACGTGACGCTATGGTCTGCTGTGGTAGCTTTCTTGCTGCAGGATTGACAGTTTGATGTTCCTTTGAAGTTGGCCCGCACGTTCCCATGGCTCATGCACTGACGGAGTGCAGTAGATCCGTCGCTGTATGTGTGATTGTGTGTACAGTATCCACTGGTTATAGGGTGTGCATTTTGTTGACCGGCGGATGAGAGCAGGAGCGAGTTGCCGAGACTCGATGGGTAAACAGTGCAAGCCCCGGAAAGAAGAGGCTGGGAATGGGAGTACTCCGGAATGCTATGATGTCTATTGTTAGCAATGATTAATGACGTGAAATGTGGATCTGAAGTGGTCTTGAGAACTTCTCTGGGATGTTCTAGTCTTCTAGATGGTTTCAGGCCGGGCGATCAAACCAAGTTTCGTGCACGGCCAATTGTTTCGCGGCGTGAGATTCCAAATGTTCCCCACCGGGCTTGCATACTCCGTAGGGCGTTGGGATGAAATGGTACTCTAGTACTATTTCCACCTATCTACTACTTGGAGAGCGAGTCAGGAAATCGAGTTACGCGACTCGTAGGACTGCGCTTTAGGTTTGTTGCTGGCAGTTACCCCTGAAAAGTAAACAAAGCGAAGTAGATAGTACCGAGTAGTAGCTCTTAACAGAGCGCCGTACTGTAGACATATTGTAGGACGTGTTGATCCGTACAATCGAAGTCTTCGAACTTGCGAAATCGTTCAAGACAAGCAATAGCGGGGCCAGTTACATTTCGCTGGGGGATCCTCGGAGAATTGATGCGATGGAGAAATTACAGACTCGTGCTGCCGATTCCCCGACTCTTACGAAATAATGCTCGGATCTCGCTCTGCTCTTCCTTGTCGAGTCCCGACCCTCAGTCAGTATGGAGTACTTCGTACTAGACTAGCAGCCTCTTCAATTCCAAATTCTGGAGGCCGGAGCATTTGGTAAGACGACTACAGAGTACGGTAGTCTCTTTGCTATGATCAGAGGTACATACTAACCTCGAGAAGAGTTATCGGCCCCGAAGACAGCCCGAATGATTATGACGATACTCTGTAGATCTGAAAGGCGACTCAGATAGAAGATTCATGAAGCTGCCTATACTCCGCAGTCTACGATATGGCCTGACTCTTTTAACTTTGCTCTCTGCGATCAAGCGAAAAGGGGCTACATGGCCCACCGCGAGCATGCAGTGCTGGCGAAGACCATGTTGGAGATCCCTGCTTAGCCTCGCGAAGTGTCCTTCTGCCTGCAGAAACGGTGATGGATCAAATCTTTCTCTTTTGTACGCTGTCCGTGGGATCGACACATTCAACGTTTATCATCATACAGAAAATGCGCCTGCTGATTAGAAGATGGACCACACCCGTTGGAAAAACGGCTTCATGTATGCAGACAATCGTATTCATCAGAGTCCAACGTCTCCAAGGCTGATACCGGGTATGGAGATCGCAACTGGGGAGGTGACCTATCCCCCGGGAGTTCAGATCGGTCACATTAGAACATGATCTGAGTAGATCTCGAAGGGTCCGAGTGCTGTAAGATGTTATTGACTATTGATTGTCGAGCTATACCGGATCCGAGATGTGTAACATTTTGACAACCGTTAACATCGAGAGTATCGCAAGCAGTGGTGATCGAAGTGGCTGCAGTAATGTTATTACGCGTCTATTTTTAGTCTTCTCGAGCATGGCCATGGTCGGCATCCAGATAACTCGAGTCAGTATGGAGTAGAGTGTAGCCTTCAGCAGAACGAAGAATAGGATACTTTCGAATATGACCGCCCGTAAGAGTAACCGAGTACTCGCCATGATGTCGAGCAAGCAGCCGTTCGTGCAACAGACCTGGTTCAGCGACCATCTACTTTGGTGAGCAAAGGTGGCTCATGTCTCGACTCCAATGCTTGTTGGATCTGATGACGGCACCTCGAGATGTTGTTCGGGTACACGACAGTGCTCATACCATATCTAGAAAGAGAAGGGAAAACGTGGATATCACGGATCGGAGGATTTCACAGGGCTCGAATGACGGATGCGCAGATGACCCATCGTCGGTGGATATGGATATTATGGACAGGGCCTCGAAAGACAGGGGCCGCTATGAAAAAGCATGGGTGGTCATTGGGCAAAGGTAAGCGCTCAACACAACGCTGAAACAAGGGGCTAATACCTCACGATGGTTTCTGGCGCCAGTTTGATGATGTTTGCGCTGCCTTGGCATGTTTGGCCCCACCAGAGCTCGGCTCCTGACTCGCACTTGCTTTCTTGGCACTCGATCTGGAGTCCTGACACTGGACAGACCAGAGTCACCTTACGGAGTAGTAGTAGTAGTTGACTTGACAGAGTAGTACCCTAGTAGTAGCCGCGGAGCAATTTCTTCAGCAACGATGAGTCGCTCCATTATCTACCTGTGCTCCGACCAGATCCCGAGGTGCACACTAAGCAGTATGTCCTGAGCTTCGACCTCGAGGCCTAGCAGAGCTTACTGACTTACTCGTATGGGTCATGGCTTACCGGTCCGCCTGAAAAACGTGCTTGAAGCAGTAAATCGCTTGCCGATCCGGCGTAGCTCTAGCCTCAACGGAGGAACCTGTGAAGTGCTGGCGTAAATGATTCTAACGGTAACTAAACAGTCATAGTGATTGTCCCTTTGTCGAAATCTCAAGCCTTCCAGAAGGGCAGCTAATCTCCGCAAGATCTGTGATTGTGGCATTGTGCCCTCTACCCATTTTTTGTCTAATATTACGCTCAAACTTGGAGCTTTATACCCGGAATATACATCTTGTTTAGGCTATTAAAAGTGCCCCTTTCAAGACTTAAGACTTGAGGACTCGACGACTCGAATAAGGGCCACGGTCTCGGTATACGGAGTAGCTTCATCATGCGAGCGCTGAAGGCACTCTAGCCCAACAAGGAGCAGAACCCGGCAGTAACTCAGGATGCTAGGTAAGTCAACCGATCGGCTCCATAACCTTCAAATCAGAAGAAGAGTGACTTCAGTTGTTGATGGGGCCGACAGGAGGTCCACTACGGAGTATCTCTGTGTTCCATTTTGGAGTGCGTAACAAAGCCTTTCAGAAGTATCTTACAGCCACCGCTCATTCCCGGTTTTTTATGAGAGGCCCTGGTACGGCCGTGTATCGGTCCCTAGCGCTGTCTCCGCTTTTCTTTGCTCCAGTCTGCTAGTCTAACGCAGACCTGTACGGCCTCTTTTTGCGCTGACTCTGTGCGCCTTCAGTAGCCCAGCCTCTGCAGTGGCCATCACCTGAGCCAGTCAGGAAGAAAGCGAGCCTGAAGAAGATGCGATCCATCGTCCCCGTGGCTTCTGCTCACCCTGAACTCTTCTTTGGTTCGGACCCCTCAGCAATCATCCGTACTGGCTGGTTCAGATCATCATAATCATTCATTAATATTATTTATTTTATTTTTATTTATCCTTCCACATTATTATTAGCACATTTGTTCTAGTCCCAAATAATAATAACAAGCTTGTTATTATTCCTCTCGTCCCCCGGCTTCCAAACCGACTCTCTCAACGCTCTGAAAAAGCAAGTCTTCCTTCGTCCATCTCTCTTCCTCTCCTCTTCCCCCTCCTCTTCCCCCCCATCCCATTGTGACTTGCCTCCTTCCGCTCTCCTTCTCATCCCTTCGTTTCATTCCAATTTCGCCGTGCGAGCTTTCAAAGAGGATTGGAAACGGGCTGGCCCAGTTCATTCTCTCCCCCTTCTTTCATTTATCTTTTGTCGCTGCTCTTTGTGGACGAGCCATCGCTAGCGTCAGTCTCTAACAGTATATCTTCTGCAGGAGGCTGGTTCCTCGGATTGTGTTTGAATATAGCCTCTACATTTCACTACCGATCGCGGTCTCTCATACAACAGCATCTTTTTGCCTAATATACATCTGTCTTTCGCGAACTCGTTACTACTGACAACTAGACGACGGAGTACCTGACGTATGTGTTGTCCCGGTGTTACTCGGGCCACCCGTCGGTCGCGATCTGCCATCGTTGGCTGCGCTGGCACGGTGGATGGCCTCATGCTCGTTCCTTGCTCTAACGCTTCTTTTGCTCTAGGTCGCAAACATGTACCCTCAACACGGCGCCCCGATGGCGCCTCCTCAGAAGCCAGAGACATTTATGCTTTCAAATGAAGCGCAGCAGAGCCTGCCCCACGATGCACAAGTTGCACTTCAGCAAGTCGATAACTGTAAGAAGGATTTTTCAACACTATGGCCATCTCTTGTCTAACTGTTATCAAGTGAAATACTTCCTTCTTTCGGCGCCAGTGGACTGGCAGCCAGACCAACTCATCCGCCGATTTCTTCTCCCCACTGGTGATTATATCTCTTGTGTACTTTGGTTAGTAAACATGCCAGGCGTACGTTCCCAAATCCTATTAACCATTTACCTCCAGGAGCAATCTTTTCCACATCTCCGGGACAGACATCGTTCGGTGCCTCGCTTTCAGATTCCAAGCATTTGGACGCCCTGTCAAAAACTCAAAGAAGTTCGAGGAGGGTATCTTTTCTGACCTGCGAAACCTGAAAGCTGGGACCGATGCGACACTTGAAGAACCGAAAAGCCCGTTTCTCGATTTCCTCTACAAAAACAACTGCATTCGAACCCAGAAAAAGCAGAAAGTCTTCTACTGGTACAGTGTGCCTCACGACAGACTATTCCTCGATGCGTTGGAGCGCGATTTGAAGAGAGAGAAGATGGGCCAGGAAGCCACCACCGTCGCAGTCAGCGAACCTGCTTTGTCCTTCGAGTTTGATTCGTCTCAGTCGCTGTACGAGCAACTCACCAAGGCACAACAAGCAAATTCATCATCGTTTGCTGCACACGCAAGTACGACATATGGCCAATCTGCATCCCCAGTCGTTCGGACCGTTGACGCAATGCCTCCTCCTCAGATGGCTCCCCAGATGGCTCCGCCGTCGATCCCTCTTCTCACAGACGAGTCGGCCCACCACCAGATGTACACGTCAATTCCGATGCCCAACCCTCTAACTCAGAACCTTATTAAACGCGAGGCGGATTACGGCAATATCCAGTACGACCGCAACGGAATGCCCATTGCACGCATCCACCAGCGCCACTCCTCCATGCCGACCTTTGTTGAATACTCGCCTGCGCCGTCCTTTGTGTCGTCGCAGTATGAGGATTACAGCAATCGCGGCTTGTCATTCGAACCTGTTACGCCCCCGCAGCACACTTCTCACATGGGAGCAGAGCCTGCTTACATTGCCAACGAAGACACGGGCTTGTATACCGCAATCCCGGAGATGTCTACCGGAGCTGGTTTCAACCCCATGATGCACCTTCCGCCGTCTAACCTCGCAAGCGCACATTTTCCCACGCCGGCGAGGACTTTCCACTCCAACGTCTATTCTGTTTTGGAAGGCTCCCCAACCTACAAGCAACGCCGCCGTCGATCTTCTATCCCTCCCGGCGCTGTTAATCCTGTGACTACTGGCACCCATTCGCCCGCCCCTGTCCTTTCGTATGCAGCTCACAGGCCGAGTGATCTGCGACGCTCCGTTTCCAGCTCAGTTGCTCCGGGTGAGACGGAGGATACGCGCCACGAATCGTTGCACCGTTCCCTCAACGGGGCTTACAGCACTGCAACTCTTCCTCAGAAAAACTTGATGCAGGAAATGTCGCGCAATGGCACCCCTCTTTCCAACGTCGACGAACACCGCGAGCAGAGCTCCATGTCTCTTGCGCACGTGGATGATCTGTCAGCTCTCCCCACGAATGCTACCATGGATTCGGGTATTCAGAACTCTGTCGGACATAAGAGCGACCGTTATGCGACTGGACCCGTCCGTCGCGCCCGGAGTGCTACTATGATGGAGCTTGGCCCTTACCCACAGAAGTCTCATTCGTGCCCAATTCCTTCGTGCGGGCGACTATTCAAGAGATTAGAACATTTGAAACGGTAGGTTGCAGTCCACTGCCACCTTGCAGTCTTATTGGATCACCCCGCCCACGACATATGCGCCTTCTATCCGTCATAATCTCTCTAGCCGCCCGGCTGACCCTTAGCTTCCAGGCACGTGAGGACTCACACACAAGAACGACCGTACCCTTGCCCCTATTGCAACAAGGCGTTCTCTAGGTCTGACAACCTAGCTCAGTAAGTACCTACTGCCTTCGGCCATGATATCGTCCTTCTTACAATGTATTCTAGACACCGCCGCATCCATCAGGCTCAGCAGGACGGTCATCCGATTGTTCACGATGACGATCTGGAAAACGACGACGAGTCTGTTTCTCAGGATGAGGAAGAGTCACCATCCGACACTATTCACGCCATGCCCGGTGTACACGGAATGTCGACTATGCCATCTTCCCTTGCTCTCCAACAACCTACGATGGGTGCAATGATGGGACCTCACATGATTGCGCCTCAACTCTTGCAACAACACATCTAGTGGGGTTGCTATATCTATTCGTGGTGGCTACATGTTTCATTGTTCTAATAAGGGTATGTCCATACTATACGGTACTTAATGTTTTTGCGGCTTTTTTTGAGGGGTTATGTCCTTTTGGTGTTACGTTTCCAACATACCCTCGACCTGGCGGCTTTTGTGGCCTGCCCTTGGCGCCCATGCCTCTTTCCCTCCACCAGTCCTTGGCCCAGACCTGGTGTGTTTCTCTAAGCGGGTCCATATTTTGGGTGCGACATAGGTATGTGCATGGGCTTGTGCCATAGTACCTATTTTTGTTTCTTGCTATTTATTTATGTTTTTGTTTTTTGTATCTCTTTTTATCTCTGATTTCCTTTGTCCAAGGGCATGAGGAAAATTCTGGGGTGATGCGTTCTGAAGGGTACGGGGAGAAGATACCATGACACGCAGGCTTTGAGAAGCAATCCTTCAGTTATTGGCAACAACAAGGCTGTTCAATGACGCCTTTGAGCCAGAGAAGCCTGGGGCTTCTCGCTGAATTGTGCTTTTGTTTCCAATTGATAGACATTTCCGATTTACGAAGTTTTCATGTGTGAAAGGTGGGATGGATCTGGTCGTGTACGTACATAGTAACAAACTAAGTCAATAGATATTTCGTGTATTTTATACCATGTTACTTTCCTGTCTTCATGATTGTTATAGATGCTGGGGTAGGCTAGTTCGTACGGTGTAGGCTAGTTCGTACGGTGTAGTACTTCGGAGTAATCACGCTGGCATTCTAAGGATCGGGTCACGTGTATGACGTTTACCTGTCAGAAGACATCATCACCGGGTGGCTATCCCTCAATCAGCTCCTGCGCTTTCTAGCATACAGAGCTTGATCGAGGCGCTGCTTCTAATCTTCCTACAACCCGGTTTTAATTTAAATAGGAGACGCATATTCCACCTGCATCTATGCTTGCCAGATACACATTGCTCTGAATAGCTCTCGCGCACGCATACCCGCAGCCAAACCAAAAATATACTCTAGTTGGATGGATTGACCCACGTTCTTTAATATTGGCATTTGGTATATGGCCGCTGAACCTAGACTAGTAACTGTCTGAAAAACATTTGATCAAGGCCTCTGGTTGAGTATGGCGGCGATCCCCGGGACTGCTGACGAGACTTCCCCCTTGGTGGGAGCACGGGCTTCTGACGATGCTGATGTGGACTCAATAACCTTTGTGAATGGTTCTGGAAGTGTCAGTGGAGATGAGCTTGAGAGACCTGAGACGAAGAGCAGCTGGTACCTGCTACTCTTGACTCTGGGTATTGGCGGGTACGTAACTCCCAACTCCCATATCAATGGCGGCATTGATTATGTCCTTCAGTACGATAGCCAGAGCTGACTTGATGTTCTAGGCTTCAGGTTGTGTGGTCAGTTGAGCTCTCCAGTGGCTCGGTGAGTGCCATTTCCAATATCGTCGGGGGGCAACTGCAGCTGACCTGGCTTTGATGTAGCCATACCTTCTCTCCCTCGGGATGAGCAAAGCTCTTCTTGCCTTTGTTTGGATCGCAGGACCAATAACTGGGACCTTGGTGCAGCCTTACATTGGAATTTGCAGTGATAACTGTCGTATATCATGGGGCAAGAGGAAACCCTTCATGGTAGTTGGCGGTGCAGTGACGATCGCTACTCTTCTCGCGCTTGCTTGGGTCAAGGAGGCCGTGGGAGGGATCTTCACTTTATTGGGCGGGGACTCGAGGTCGGAGGGAGCCAAGATTATAATCATCATCGTTGCCACCGTGACTATGTGGTGCTTAGACTTTGCAATAAACACAGGTAAGCATGCCTCCATACTATCTAGAGTCTCGCATATCTAACGCCTCATTCAGTCCAAGCGGGAATCCGGTGCTTCATTGTGGACAATGCCCCCGCGCATCAGCAGGAGTCTGCTAATGCTTGGGCCAGTCGGATGACCGGCGTGGGCAACATCATTGGGTATATTCTTGGATTTATCAATTTGCCAAAGATATTCCCATTTCTCGGGAACACGCGGTTTCAAATTCTGTGTGCCCTGGCATCCATGTCGCTCGCTGTGACGCTTATAATCAGCTGCTCGTATATTCAAGAACGCGACCCTCGTCTAGAGGGGCCGCCACCGTCAGGAAGCATGGGAGTTGTTGGCTTTTTTAAGCAAGTCTTCAAATCGATCAAACATCTGCCGCCCCAAGCAAGCAAGGTCTGTGAAGTGCAGATCGTCGCGTGGATAGCGTGGTTCCCATTTCTATTTTATGCAACGACCTATATCGGCCAGCTCTACGTCAACCCTATCTTCGATAAACACCCAAATCTTTCGGATTCTGATATCGATAAAGCATGGGAAAAGGCGACAAGGGTTGGGACTCTCGCTCTTCTCATATACGCATTGATCTCATTTGTTGCTAATATAACCCTTCCGATTTTTGTCGTCCCGACATACAAACCTGTCATTTCTGACGATGCCAGTGAAACGGGCATTCGACAAGAAGCAGAACCCTGTCTGAGGGTCGAAAGACAATCCAGCACAGATATTGAAGTAGGGCTCGTATCAGAACTCCACCCAGAGGTGTCTCGCCGCAAAGCACGGAGATCAGCAAAGCGCAAGAGATGGTTGTCGAAACTGCAGATTCCCGGTCTCACTTTGCGCCGAACTTGGCTTCTCTCGCAGATACTCTTTGCCCTGTGCATGTTCAGCACATTCTTCATTACCTCGGTTACCGCTGCAACAGTAGTAGTCGGTCTCATCGGCATATCATGGGCACTGACACTATGGGCACCATTTGCTTTGATCTCTGCCGAGGTGGCAACTTTACAAGAAGAGCGTCGAGTCCGACGCCGCCGGGCAGAAATGGCCACGTTCGATGAGCAAACATCAGCGCGGCTTGCCCGCGACGCGAGCGGTGATGATGACGACGCAGGGACCGGCTCTTCGCGGTATCCTAAAGCAGCGGAAGATGAAGATCTGGCACAGGCGGGAATAGTCCTTGGACTCCACAACGTCGCGGTGTCATCGCCCCAGGTTCTATCGAGCTTGATATGCAGCGCTATCTTCAAAGCACTTCAGAAACCGCGGGGGGAGCCGTACGATGACAGCGTGGGTTGGGTCTTGCGGTTTGGTGGATGTGCTGCACTGCTTGCGGCCTGGTTGACTAGGCGACTCTCGGAGGGGACGACGAGCAAAAGGTAGTTATTTACGTAGTCCCAATGAGACCACCATATACCGTAGCTCACAAATCCAAAGTCTACGGTAGTGTAGCGTTGAGACTAAGGCCCGTCTTCACGCCTCCGAGTATAGCATTGGCCTGATGAGGACTATGAACAACAAAGAGAGCCGCTTTAGCCCAAAACGGTGTCAGGTCCTGACATCAATTCCAGTTAGATTTGGGACCGAACTTCGAAGACCGACCTTGATCAGAATCATAGGAGTAGTTGACTAAGGGCGACCGGCGTTAGCGGAGTGATAAGATGAAGATCGCGCGGCCTTGCGCGTCGTAGGCGTGGCTGTGGACAGGCACAGTTGGGGCGGGAATCCACGACTAAGAAACGTTGGCGAAACTTGTCCTGTCTAATACTCCAAACTCCAACTCGCCATCGCCTTCATTCTTGAATGCTCATCTGTTCAGATTTTGCTTCCTCACCTCGTGCTTGTGGACTATTATGTGCGCATCTTATTGGTGTCAGAAAATTGCCGCTGGAGTAAACCGCTGAGCAGCGTCCTCGCCGTGGTGGTTGCAGCGACTTCAACAAAATGGCTGTCCAAGTAATGGGTGACGCTCTGCATTCGCTCCTTAGTATGAGTTCCTTCCTCCATTGCGCAATACTTTCCCATCTTCTTATCACTTTCTTGAGCTTCAGGTTTAACCAGTTGCTAATGGTTTCGTGATTGCTAGGGAGAGCCGCGGATTATGATACTGATCCCGATGATGGTACGCCCTTCGAGCTCCTCTTGCACCTTTCGGACCTTTCGCATACAGAATATCCGGTACATCAAGGCTGGATCTGACGCTGTGGCTCTAGGCGATGCCCCCGAAGCTGGCACCAAAGAGTTCTTCAGCTCCTGGGCGCTCTTTATTATGATTACCCTGCTGATGCTTGCTCTGTTCACGAGTTACATCCTGCAGCAGCGGAAAATTGAGGCAGTACACGAGACGGTTCTTTCTATCTTTGGAGGTATGCTACTTCTTGCGCTGCTGATACACTGTCATCTTGGAAGTGATGCTGGGATGCTCATCGGTAGCTAGGCATGTTTGTCGGATTGATCATTCGACTGACCGACTCGCCCATTACGAACTTCGTCGCCTTCGACTACCAGTTCTTCTTCAATTTACTACTTCCTCCTATTATCCTGGCGTCGGGTTACGAACTACACCAAGCGAACTTCTTTCGGAATATTGGGACAATCCTCACCTTTGCGTTTGCGGGCACCTTTATTTCGGCTCTTGTTCTCGGGTTGGTTTTGTATGCTTGGACAAGAATTCCGCTGGACGGGTTCAGTATCAGCTTTGTCGAGGCGATCTCTGTGGGCGCTACGCTCTCTGCGACCGATCCGGTGACGATTCTCGCTATTTTCAACCTCTACAAGGTCGAGCCGAAGCTCTACACAGTTATCTTTGGCGAGTCGATTTTGAACGATGCCATTGCGATTGTTCTGTTTGAGACAGCCCAGAAGTATGCGGAAAGCGATGCAGGATCTCTGTCCATCCTCAACCTGTTCGAGGCCATTGGTCTGTTCCTGTTGGTCTTCTTTGGCAGTATGCTGGTGGGCGTGATCGTAGGAATCATGACAGCCCTCGGATTGAAGTACACCCACGTCCGCCGCCAGCCCAAGATTGAGAGTTGCCTGATTGTGCTCATAGCTTACGCGAGCTACTTCTTCTCCAATGGTGTTCTCCTGTCAGGTAAATCAAGCAAATTTTCAATGCCCGATTTAAGGAAAACTCACTGTCTTAGGAATCGTGTCGCTCCTGTTCTGTGGTATAACGCTTAAGCACTACGCTTACTACAACATGTCTCGTCGAACGCAATTGACGACCAAGTATCTGTTCCAAGTTATGGCACAATTATCCGAGAACTTCATCTTCATTTACTTAGGGCTCGACCTGCTTGTCCAAAGGGACGTCCAGTTCAAGCCTCTCTTCATTCTAGTCGCCGTCGTCGGCATCTGTCTCGCCCGATATCTCGCGGTGTTTCCTCTATCGAAAGCCATCAATTGGTTCATCCGGTATAGGGCCCGTCGACGGGGAGTAGAAGTGGCTGATGAGCTGCCGTTCGCATATCAAGCAATGCTCTTCTGGGCCGGACTTCGTGGTGCTGTCGGAGTAGCACTGGCGGCGGGTCTGAAAGGCGCAAATGGACCGGCCTTGCGTGCTACAGTCCTTGTCGTCGTGGTGATTACTGTCATTATCTTCGGAGGTACAACCGCGCGCATGCTAGAGATTCTTGGGATTCGGACCGGCGTGATCGAAGAGCTTGAGTCTGATGACGAGTTCGATATAGAAGTTTCGAACGGAGGCACCTATTATAAGCGCTCTGATACGGGGCTGGGATACACGCCTCGCCGTGCAGACAACATTCCGCTTGACGGGGTGTCGCGGAGAGATCTCGATCGTAATCATAGTTACTCGAGTGGCAACAGCCGTCGCCCTAGTCCTCCATCGTCGTCGCGCCCCGGAGTAGGACATTCCAGAATGTACTCAGACGCGTTTGGTTCAAAAGACACGAAGACGCCGCGCGACCGCTCAACAACCGCCACCTTGCTCGGCAACCGCCCTGGAAGTCGCAGCGGCAGTGAGGATGGCAGCGAGGATGAATTTGGTCTGAAGTCTGCTGGAAAGCGCCGAGCGCTAGACCACGATCACCCCGACGCGTTTGAACTTGATATAGATGACATGCATTCTGACGATGACCTGCCTCCTGCTGCTCCTACGCGGATGCGCCGATCACCGTCTCAACCCCCACAGCATCAGCCATCGTCGCAGACCCCACCAGACGGCGAGTCTCCGTCGCGGCGCGAAGCAGGGAGAAGCGCACGAGAAACGATCCGAGACCTGTTCTCTGGCGGGCCGTCGGGGGATCATGTCGCCTGGTTCCGCCAGCTGGACGAAGATTATATCAAGCCCCGTCTCCTACTGGACCAGTCGAACCACAAGGGGCCTGGTGCTGTGTAGAAGTAGGCATTATGTATACTCACGAATTCTCACTTTGTTTTTCGCTTGTTATTGCCATTGCCATTCTTGTTGAGCTAATGGTAGCTCTATATTTTCTTTTGGATTGGTCCCTCTGCGCGTCTGAACTAGTCGCTATCACGCAGTCCATGAAAGCTACGCGTAGGCTGAGTATTCTGTAATGGTGCGTATAGTATAGACGAGCTTGAGATAACCTTGCTTCGGAACAGAGTCGGAAAGAATACTTCAAGATAAGCCCAGGACCCCCTGTTCAAGCAACTTTCACGCGGCCTCATTACTGCTGATCTTGCCGGAGATTCTCAATCCCCCTCCCTTTGGGCCTTCGGACTACTAACCGACGCTACGTACTGCTTCTTATCATCGAGCTGCAGGACCAGATTGGCCACTGCACTTCTTATCGTCCATAAGAACAATAGCCTTGCTCCTATCATCGCTTTCATGATCCCCCTCAGATATCGAATGCCGATCCGTGTCCCTTGCAAGATACTAGGATCACGCTGAATCCTCGCTGACATGCGTCATGCAGCATGATAGCCTTATCTCATTTAAGCTCCTCACCCCTCACTCTGTGATGTTTCTTCCTGCCATCACTTAGCTGAGCCCGATTCTTGCGTCCTAAACGTCTATACAACCATGACTGACTGCGAGAAGACCGAGAAATATGCGCAGGCCGCCGATGAGCCCGCCGTCGAGCGAGGTGATGCACAATTGCTAGGTATACACGACCCTCTTTAGCGAGCGGCAGAGCGTCGGCTAATACATGCATCTGAAGCAACCTTAGGTTACAAACAGGAGCTGCGCCGGCATTACTCAACCGTTCAGGTTTTCGCCATTGCGTTCAGCATCATGGGCCTATTGCCGTCGATTGCCTCAACCTTGTCCTTCTCTATCCCTGCTGGTCCGGTGGGGATGGTTTGGGTATGTTGCCATCTATACTTTTGAGTGGTTGCTGGCTGACCTGAGAGCAGGGTGAGTTGCTTAATCGATTATGCGCGTCTGTTTTGGGGACTAACTTGAGGCGCAGGATGGTTAGCTGCTAGTGTGTTTATATTCATTGTTGGGTTGGCCATGGCCGATCTAGCATCTGCGATGCCAACTGCCGGTGGCCTCTATTTCTGGACACACTACTTCAGCGGCGAGAAATGGAAGAATCCTCTGAGCTTTGTTGTTGGATATAGCAATACCCTCGGTCTGATTGGAGGAGTCTGTTCTATTGACTGTGAGTGTCGGCGTACGTTGAGAGCAGACCGCTGGCTGACTGGAATATAGATGGCTTCGCTACCATGCTGCTATCAATAATATCGATCGCGCGAGATGGAAACTGGTCTGCATCTCGACCGGTCGTCTACGGGACTTACGTGGGCTGTGTGGTAGTCCATGGTCTGATTGCCACTTTTTTCGCAAGGATTATGCCCAAGATCCAGTCCGTATGCATTGCGACCAACGTAGGTCTTGTCGTGGCCACTGTCCTCGCACTTCCTATCGGTAAAGCAGTCAACGGTGGAACAATCAATTCGGGTTCATATGTCTTCGGGCAATTGGAAAACTCTACGACTTGGCCAAGCGGGTGGGCTTTTATGCTTGCCTGGCTTTCGCCCATCTGGACAATTGGGGCTTTTGACTCTTGCGTCCATATGAGTGAGGAGGCCACGCATGCCGCGCGTGCTGTTCCTTTAGGTATACTATGGTCTAGCGGGCTGTGTGGTATCTTAGGATTCTTCTCCCTAGCAGTAATTGCGGCTGTCATCAATACGGACTTGGATGCAGTGATGGGCACGACATTTGGCCAGCCGATGGCTCAGGTAAGTGATGCTTGCCCAGTTGAACAATGTCGTACTGAACATGCTCACAGATATACTATGACTGCCTGGGTAAACCTGGTGCCCTTGGGTTCATGGCTGTATTAGCGGCAGTGCAATTTTTTATGGGCTTGAGTCTGGTATCTTCTCCCACATTCAACCCAGTCAGAGGAAACCACTGACCATTTTATTTAGGTCGTTGCCGCTTCACGCCAGAGCTGGGCCTTCTCCCGAGATGGCGCGCTTCCATTCTCCTCTTACTTCCGCCATGTCAGCAAACGCATTCGCTATCAGCCCGTTCGCATGATATGGGGCGTTGTCGCGGCATCCGTAATTATCGGCTTGCTTTGCCTTATCAATGCCGCCGCCAGCAGTGCTCTTTTTTCTCTTGCAGTTGCGGGCAACGATCTCGCCTGGTTGATGCCCATTCTGTGCCGGCTGGTCTGGGGACAAGAGCGGTTTCACCCGGGTGTGTTCTATACGGGAAGATTCAGTAAGCCGATTGCTGTGACGGCGATTGTATATCTGGCCTTTGCTATTGTGCTCTGCATGTTTCCGACGCTGGGCCCGGATCCGACTGGTATGTACTCTCCGGTCACATCCTTGATTGAATCAGAGACTCGCTGACTGTTAGGCACAGCGGATGACATGAATTATACGGTTGTTATCAACGGGGCGCTATGGGGTGGCGCGTTGCTGTATTACTTGCTGTATGCGCGCAAGACGTATAAGGGTCCCCAGACGACAGTGCACGGTTCGTCGGTGCCATCTTCTACACCCTCTGAGGCGAATTTCGAGGGCATGGATCTGGGCTCAGAGCAGAAGGTGAAAACGAGTACATAACTCCTGAGGCATCTGATCGGTGTCATACGACCGCGCCGGCGGGCAGAGATGGTCGCGTTGTCTTCGGCTGTAGTAGAGCATTGGTGCCTGGGGTATGGGGTATCTGCAGCTGTGTCTCATGGTGCAACATGTATACTAGGATAGATTTCATGATTGGTCCTAGTATGGATTGAGATCTTCCGTGGGAATGTGAGTTTAAGCGAGGCAAATCCCAAGTCATCGGTAGCGGATGGCACCACGCCAGCCCAGTCCGGTGGCCAACCTGGAAGATTCAAGTTTCTTGCCGGAGCCTCCTCACCCGACGTAATATAGCAGCTTTAGTTTTATTATTGTACTATTGACACCTCGATATACGTAGTTTCATAGTACGTAGATCTCCGGGCGGGGGCAGCCGGGCATGGTCCCACTCCCCCGCAGTCGCTGGTTGTACTCCGCAGCGACTCGATCGAGTCTCTACAGTGACGGCACTGGCACTGAAGCCGTCACGCCATTCTGGGGACCCCAGGAGATCGTGCTATAAAGGCTGCGATATCGCCACTTTTTGACCTGATATCAAGATATCGCGCCCCGGTATGGCCTGATCCAGACCGTTAGGCTTTCGCCGGATCCGCGTCTCGCCGTCATCTCACGCTTTCCAAGTCCCATCGGTTCCGCGAATCCGCATCTAGTCTATCTACGTCCTCATCTGTGGAGTCTGGCCCGGGCCTGTCGAGCTTTCCGGGATCACGTCCACTCGTTTTGCACCCCCATTCGCCATGGAGCCCGAATTGGCCGCCAATCGCCTGCTGTACGCTCGGCGCCTGCTCTATCTGTCGGATAAAATACGGGCTTCCGGGCAAGTGTGCTGTGCATGACCGGTGCATTCCCCCTCATCGGCTGCGTCAGTGCCTCCTTGTGGTGGAGCCATATCTGGGCTGTTACTGTCAGGGTCTGGAGATTGTGTTGCTACGTCCCTCCAGTCTGTCTGTGTTATAAAATGGGATGAGAAGCTCCCACCAAAGCCAGTGCTCACACACAACCATTCCTGATCCTCTCAACAACACATCTTTTGTCCTACAACCTCTTCTTACTTCAATCCCACATTACACAGCTTCATCCCAGCCATGTCCGTCCCCGAGGTGCAATGGGCCCAAGTGGTCGAGAAGACAGGCACAGCCCCGGTTTACAAGCAGATTCCCGTCGCGAAGCCGGGTCCAGACGAGATTCTGGTCAAGATGAGCTACTCCGGCGTCTGTCACACAGATCTTCACGCTATGAACGGTGACTGGCCTCTTCCCTCAAAGATGCCCTTAGTTGGCGGCCACGAGGGCGCTGGCATTGTCGTCGCCAAAGGCGAGCTTGTCGAAGACGAAGACTTCAAAATTGGCGATAAAGCTGGCATCAAATGGCTCAACGGCTCATGCCTCTCCTGCGAAATGTGCATGCAATCTGACGAACCCCTTTGCCCCCACGCCTCGCTATCTGGATACACTGTTGATGGCACATTCCAGCAGTATGCTATTGGCAAGGCTGCTTTGGCTTCCAAGATCCCGGACAACGTGCCCCTGGACGCAGCTGCTCCTATCCTCTGTGCTGGAATCACTGTCTATAAAGGGTTGAAAGAGTCCGGAGCGCGTCCAGGCCAGACCGTTGCTATTGTCGGCGCCGGAGGTGGCTTGGGTTCTCTGGCTCAGCAGTACGCAAAGGCAATGGGAATACGCATAATTGCCATCGATGGTGGCGACGAGAAGAAAGCCATGTGCGAGGAACTAGGAGCTGAGGTATGTCCCTGCTTGCCCTATCCGGCCAAACTACCTGATCTGAGAAGCGGAACTGATGTATGACTTGACAGGCCTACATTGACTTCACAAAATCCGCCGACGTTGTTGCAGATGTCAAATCTGCCACTCCGGGTGGCCTAGGTGCCCACGCCGTCATCCTCCTCGCCGTCGCTGAGAAGCCCTTCCAACAAGCAACCGAATACGTGCGCTCGCATGGTTCTGTTGTTGCAATTGGCCTGCCGGCCAATGCATTCCTTAAGGCTCCCGTCTTCACGACCGTTGTTCGCATGATCGACATCAAGGGCAGTTATGTCGGAAACCGCCAGGACGGTGTCGAGGCGTTGGATTTCTTTGCTAGGGGCCTTATTAAGGCGCCGTTCAAGAAAGCGCCATTGAAGGATTTGCCAGAGATCTTTGAATTGATGAGTATGTTCTCTATCTCTTCTTCCATTCTTCTTCCCTTCTTCTTCTTTGTGATATCGATGCTGATGGTGGTTGAAAATTAGAACAGGGTAAGATCGCGGGTCGGTATGTTTTGGAGATCCCAGAGTGAACGGCAAAGGGAGCAAGATCGGGATGAGATATATCTGTCTGCATGGGTAATCATAATGAGCATGAATGAAATAACGATGAACAGTCGCTTGAAGAACTACACGTAGTCAAGGGCCTGAGCAGTGAGCTCAGAGTAGGCTTTTAGTTATTTTTGTGTGACCTTGCTGCTGTAGTATTGCATCTGGGGTAAGGCAGGCACAGAGTAGTATCAGAGTAGGACATGGAAAAGCCCCGTAAAATCGCTAGCAGTCGGACGCGCTCGTCCATGTTGGAGGAATTAATCTCGAGCAAGGATACTTGGAGGTTTATTAAGAGGCAAAATGTCTGCATGCGTCTCGTCTCCTTTGAGCCTTGGAGGCGCTTGGCCCTCGCGCCCATGCAGGTTGCGCTGCGCCTTCTCGGACCTCCACGCTGACCCGGGTTGATGTTATGCGTCCCCGGCCCCTGAGACCGACGGGCAGCAATTGACGTGCCGTTAATGTCTCACTTCAAAAAGGGTATGCTGCAGCGCTGGGTTTCGACTTGCGACCAAAGAGATGTGTGCTGGTTCTGCACTGCCAAGGAACCATGCTCGTCGGCTCAAAGTGTATTGAATCCTCTTATCTCCACGTTCCTGCTCTCCCAGCCAGCTTTGGCCTGTTGGTTCAAATGCAGCAAACAACAGCCATACCCTCTCCGGAGCCGGCATGCATTGCCGTTTTCCATGCAGCCATTTTGTACATTATCGTTTCACGTTGCTTGGCCCGTCAACTGGGCTTGGTTTAAAGTCTTGGGATCCGGCGATGTAATATTGGGCGATGCCAGTAGATCTTGTACCGTATTTTACGTCCCGGTCATGACGCGGAGAAAGGGCGATCAGCCGCTAACTATAGAGACTTCTCGCATTCCGGTGTTGCTGGCAGGACAAGGAGGTCAGAGTCTGGCATACAAAAGAGAAAGTACAGAGATCCTGCAGTTTAAAAGTCGACCTGCATACAGAGCTGTTGACAGCATAGACAGCAAGGCGGGTTGCAAACCAGCGCTGTTTGCTCCATAGAAGGGGTCCGTTACGTGGAATACAAATACGAGGATTGGATCGCCGAGCAAGTTGTAGCCGACGAGCGAAGAGCAAGAAAAGTCGGGCAAGGGGGCAGCGCAGCTTTCTCGATCCCAGGAAGCACGAGGGGGACCACTGGGCTCCTTCACCAGCATCAGCTCTTCGCTATCATCCTGCTCAGCTGTCACCACCCCCTCCCTTCACCTCTGCCTCTCCATCCTAGTAGTCACTTATCACCAGACTCAACTCCAACGCCAGCTTGCCTCATTCACCTGCCGTCTCATCGCCCCCGCCCGTCCCATAATCGCTCTGTCAGTGTACAAATCCAGGAGTCTGATAGCCTCAGCTTGAGTGTTCTGTTCTCCGATCACGGCTGACCCGCGACGATTCGCTGGTCCACCACATGAGACGAGGAGACACTAGAACCAGACCCTCCCAAAGAAGATTCCTAGCAAACCCGGTAAGGCGAACTCCTGCCATTCCATTCATTTTCTTCGCCTACTTCGTCCCCATCCTCCACTCCATTCATCCGCCCGCGACTACAATGTGTTCATCCTAATCCTCGAATCCATCCTCTCCTCCCTCGACGTCCGCATTCTCATCGCTCGCAGGCCTATACTTGGTTTCCCAAGCAGATAGCTCGACGCTGACGACTATCGGACGCGTGATCGCTCCCTTGACGAGACCGACTGGACTCCCTGCCTTTCTGCGCGTGGGCGTCCGTTGACTTGCTAATTTGGGCAGACCCATGAACGCCTGGTTTTTATCCCAATTGTTCTCTCTCCATCCGCAACGGCAGTCCCTGTCCTCGAAACATCGCCGCCGCGTTTCGGACACACGCGGCTACAACCATGACCGGGGCTCCGCCGTATCACCCCCAGTCTCCGACTCAGCAGTCTCGTTACGCTGCATATTCGCCCTCAAATAAACCGCGTCATTACTACCCGAACAATGAGCAATACCAGCAACACCCGCCCCAGACACCTCCTACCTTCCCGCAGCCCAACCTGGCGCGAAGCCCTCACTATTCACATGCGCCTTCGCCCATGCCAGGCACTCTGCCTCCATTGAACGGCGGTGCACCCCCGCCGCCGCATCCATCCGATCCGTCGCCGCAATACCAACCACATTCGGCTACTGGGACTCCGCAATACTCGCTTCCCCGGCCCTACTCTGGCTCTTTGTTACCCGGTAGTGGCGCATCTCCATACGGCGCTTCCACCCCTTCCCATGCTCATCCGTCCAGTCGTCCAGAGAGCCATGCTCATGTATCGCCTGAAAAAGAGCCGGAGGCACATTTCTCCTTGAACCATGGAGTTCCTGCATACTCTATGATGCGGGAATCGGGGCCTGCTTCGCTTCCTAGGGAAGCTGTACGTTTTCTTATCGTTTGATTCTTTCTCATGGTCTCGCCTTTCGCATCGAATACTAACCTTCTTGTCTCTTCTAACAGAAACCTGCTCGTGCCGCGGACCCCATGTCATTTGCTAGTATACTCTCGGGACCCACCGAAGAACAAGCTCCTCCCAAAAGACAGTCTCCTCCGCCCGGACTAGGTACAATTCATCAAGCTGCGCCGTCAATCAATGCTACAAGCCTAAGTCCTCCACCGCCGGTTGCTTTCCATCCAAGAGTTAGAGATATCGAGCCAGCTCCACCCGCCTCGTCTTCCAGGTTAGAGAAGAAGCCTAGCGCGGACAGGCGTCGGCGCAATACGGAGAAGGATCCAAGCAGCACCGATATCCCAACCAACGGTATAACGGAACTTCCCAGGATTATTCGCCCCCCTCGCCGCATGATGTCAGAAAAGGAGATGGAACAGGTCAACAAGCATGTAGCCGAAATTGATCATGCAGATAAAAGCGATGTGGAGGCCCCCGGCTTCGAACGAGAGCAAGAATTGTATATTCTGAAAGGGAAGAAGCGTGCCATAGAGCTTGAACGTTCCGAAGGCATGAAACGCAAGGTATGCTTCAGTTGCTTCCCCTCAGTATCATCTATTCCTGACACGTATCCAGCGTCGCCGTCACGATAATCTTCAAAGACTCTTGAAATCTTTTGAAAGGCAAGCAAACGCGGGTACGGAGCGATTCCGATATGCAAACGAAAATTCCGTCATTGCGGAGGTCCAAGCGAAGGAAGTACAGGATGAAAAGGAGCGCAAAAAGGACATGCAACGAAAACGCCGACGAGAGAATACCGTGCGGTTGGAAATGCAGAAGAAGCTTGAAGCAGAACTCAAGGCGAACGAGACCCAAGACACTGCGGAGAAAGCCAAATTCTTGCGGGAAGCGGAACGGGCCCAACGGAAGATCAAAACCACCAAACGGGCTCTGGAGGGAGTTACTTCACCCGAAGAAATTGGTGAGATAACCCCGTTGGCCCCTAACCTGGAAGGAGGGACCACCAGCTCCTTTCACATTGGCCGCAGCTCTCCGTCAAGGCGTAAGTCCGGACGCGGCGGTCCCGTCACTCGACCCAAGAAGTCAAAGGAGCAGAAGCAAGCTGAAAAGGATGCTGCTGAAGCTGCTTACGCAGCAATGGAAAATGACGAGCCTTTGCCTCTTGCTCCTAGGGAAGACCCACGAAAGGAGTCTCTCAAGAAAGACGCCAAGGGCGGTCGCTCCAAAGAAGCCACTCCCATCCCCTTGTCTACGTACGAGTCCAAAGGTTACAACCAGATTTATGAACAGATCTGGAGGGATATTGCACGCAAAGATATCCCCAAGGTCTACCGTACGAAAGTCAACTCTCTGAGCACTCGGCAAGAGAACTTGCGCAAGACCGCTCAACTGGCCAGCAAGCAGTCTCGCAAGTGGCAGGAGCGCACCAACAAGAGTATGAAGGATACACAGGCGCGCGCCAAACGGACGATGCGTGAGATGATGTCCTTCTGGAAGCGGAACGAACGTGAGGAGCGTGACTTGCGACGCCTCGCAGAGAAACAAGAGCTCGAGTCTGCGAAGAGGGCGGAAGCAGAGCGTGAAGCTAACCGCCAGAAGCGCAAACTCAATTTCCTCATCTCTCAGACCGAGCTGTACTCTCACTTCATTGGTCGTAAAATTCCGGGAGCAGATGGCGAGCCTGGGGACGCGGGCGTGGAAGGCGATGCTGCCATGGACTTGACCCCTGGCGTGGGTGCGAAAGTTACTAACTTCGAGGACCTCGATTTCGATGCTGAAGATGAAACCGCCTTGCGACAAGCTGCCATGGCCAACGCCCAAAACGCTGTTCAGCAAGCTCAAGAAAGAGCTCGTGCCTTTGATGACCCTAATAAGAGCACCATGGATACGATGGATGACAGCGAGTTGAACTTCCAGAACCCTACCAGTTTGGGAGACATCGAGATTTCGCAGCCTACGATGCTCACGGCCCAACTAAAGGAATACCAGCTGAAGGGTCTCAATTGGCTTGTCAACTTGTACGAGCAGGGTATCAACGGTATCCTTGCAGACGAGATGGGCCTTGGTAAGACTATTCAGTCTATCTCCGTCATGGCGTATCTCGCTGAGGTCCATAACATTTGGGGTCCTTTCCTGGTTATCGCGCCTGCATCGACCCTACACAATTGGCAACAAGAAATCACCAAGTTCGTCCCCAATATCAAGGTCCTGCCTTACTGGGGTAACTCCAAAGACCGCAAGATTCTCCGAAAGTTTTGGGACCGCAAACACATAACCTACACCAAGGAATCAGAGTTCCACGTGCTGGTGACATCCTATCAACTTGTGGTCCTTGACTCGCAATACTTCCAGAAAGTCAAGTGGCAATACATGATTCTCGATGAAGCCCAGGCTATTAAATCGTCGCAGAGTTCGCGATGGAAGAGTCTCCTTGGCTTCCATTGTCGTAACCGTCTTCTTCTTACAGGTACTCCTATCCAAAACAACATGCAGGAGTTGTGGGCTCTTCTTCACTTCATTATGCCCACACTTTTCGACTCTCACGACGAGTTTAGCGAATGGTTCTCCAAGGATATTGAGTCTCATGCACAGAGTAATACCAAGCTCAACGAAGACCAGCTTAGGCGTCTACATATGATTTTGAAGCCGTTCATGTTACGTCGTGTCAAGAAGCATGTACAACAAGAACTCGGTGACAAGGTTGAAAAAGACATCTTCTGTGATCTCACTTATCGCCAACGCGCTCTATATGCCAACCTACGAAACCGCGTCAGCATCATGGACCTCATTGAAAAGGCTGCTGTCGGGGATGAGACAGACAGTACAACGCTGATGAACTTGGTCATGCAATTCCGTAAGGTTTGCAACCATCCTGACCTATTCGAACGGGCCGAAACCAAATCACCTTTCTCCCTCGCACACTTTGCAGAAACCGCTTCTTTTGTCAGGGAAGGTCACAGTGTGGACGTCGCCTACTCGACCCGCAATCTAATCGAATTCCCAGTGCCACGGATACTTTGCAAGTCTGATGGCCGCGTCGATATGGCAGGGCCCAACAATTTGAAAGCTGGTTTCTGTGCCAAGTACCTGTCTCACATGATGAATATCTTCACGCCAGAAAACATCAAGCACAGCGTGGAGAATGATGGTGCATTTTCTTTCCTGCGGTTTGTGGATACGTCGGCTGGAGAGGCGTTCGACTACTCCCATCAGGGTACATTCGAGCGGGCCCTCCGTCTCCGCGGACGGACGAATAGGCTATCTCGTCTCAACGTGGTTTATGACGATGATGAACCATTGGACTCGGCTCTACCTCATACGCTCTTCAACATTGCCGAACGCAACGACCGCCGAGCTGTTCATGATATCGCAGAGGAGGGATACATGCGTCAACTCATGACTGTGTCTCAGTCGGTCTTCGAGCAAGAAGGTCTCAACGTCATCGAGCCTTGCGCTGGTCCTGCGGCATCCGCGCCCCCAGTCACTCTTACGTCCTCAGGCCAAGGGGCCCTCATTGAGACTCAGGATGCACTGTTCAATATTCCCGTCCAGCATGCCTTATTTAGCACTGCTTCGAAGGCCGTGGAGGAGCAGATCATTGAGCAGCAGCTGGATCCTACACCTTACTCTCTTACTCCGATTTTGCCGGAGCCGCTCTCAGCCAAGGGTCGCTACACCCACATCGAGGTCCCTTCAATGCGACGGTTTGTTACAGATTCCGGCAAGTTAGCTAAGCTGGATGAACTCCTACGTGAGCTGAAGGCGGGAGGCCATCGGGTGCTTCTTTACTTCCAGATGACGCGCATGATCGACCTCATGGAGGAATATTTAACCTACCGCAACTACAAGTATTGCCGTTTGGATGGAAGCACCAAATTGGAAGACCGTCGAGACACGGTGGCCGACTTTCAGCAACGTTCCGATATCTTCGTGTTCCTTTTGTCTACTCGTGCCGGTGGTCTGGGTATCAACTTGACTGCTGCAGACACCGTCATCTTCTATGATTCTGACTGGAACCCGACAATTGACTCGCAAGCCATGGACCGAGCTCACCGTCTTGGCCAGACCAGACAAGTTACAGTATACCGTCTCATCACTCGTTCTACCATTGAGGAACGTATCCGCAAGCGAGCCCTGCAGAAAGAGGAGGTGCAGCGAGTCGTTATCTCAGGTGGTGCAGCCGGTGGTGTCGACTTCAACACCCGCAATCGCGATAGCAAAACCAAGGACATTGCTTTGTGGCTTGCTGATGACGAGCAGGCGGAACTCATTGAGCAAAAGGAAAGGGAAGCCCTCGAGCGAGGCGAAATTTTTGGTGCCGGCAAGGGTGGCAAAAAGAATGCCCAGAAGAAAAAGAGAGACGTCACGCTCGATGATATGTATCACGAAGGTATGTTTCTACATACCACAAAAATAGGCACCACGATCGCGATTCTAACTACTTTATAGGCGAAGGGAACTTTGACGATGCGAGTGCCAAACCATCAGGAGCTGCGACTCCTGTATCAACGGCAGAAAATAATGCAACACCCTTGGCTGCGGCTGGTACACCTGTCCCCAAACGAGGACGTGGCCGAGGGGGAAAGGGGACGGCCAAACGGGCAAAGACAACCAAAGAACGGCTACGTCTAATAGATGGTGATGGAGGTTTGGGTCGTTAAAAGCCGATGAGCTCTTGATTATTTGTGACTGTTGATGCATGACGGCGTTTTATTTTGTGGTCGATTCCTACCTCTCTGCCATTTTCTTCGGTTTTGTTTCACTATCATACTATTTTTATCTTCTTCCTAGGGCGACCTATATTTGGCCTGTATTAACATTATCATATGTCAAGACAAGATGCAATTCCTCGGGGAGGTGGAACAAAGCATGATGTCAGTTGGACGTGACAGGTATTAGACATGTTGCTCATACACACGAATACAGAGTACATCTTGAGTTCGGGGTGTTGCCTATGAATGAGTACTTATATAGGAGTGCTTGTACTATACATTCTGCACAGCGAACACATGAATCCTTCCATCCAGAGTGGCATTTGTACCGTACTCCAGAGTACGCAGACTGCCGAGTACAATCACCGATGCCGCAGGTGGCCTGAGAATCACAGCCCGCGACCCGGGAATTGTTCCCCAGAACCTGAGCCGCGGCCGGCTGGCCCTGACCCGTATTCCGTACAGACTACAGAATGATCGTTGACACAAGCATCAGCCACCCTATAGGATTTCCTCGCACAATTCGTCTTTAGATACCAGTGCATGGGTTTATGTGCAAAGTTGCTCTATAGTTGTCAGGACCGGAGAAAGCTCGGCACAGGCCCTGACTAATCTTGATACGCATACGCTTTGTAATTTACTCCGAACATCGAGGCCTCGATCAAGGATGCCCCTAGCGGGCCTCCAATCACAGCGCGTAGGATGTCAGCGTCTAGGCTCGAAGTGGCATGGCTTGCTCACCCCACAGTGTCGGTCACGGTCACGGGCTTTGAAGGGTTGGCTGCCGAGATTTCCACAAGTTGTGAATCCCGTCGCCGCCGCGTATAATTAGTGACTGCGATCCCCTCTCTGCCCCGTCCGACTCTCCTCGTCCCTATCCCCAATTGCTTGCTCACCTACTCTCCATCGATTCCCACACAACACTCGTCACAATGGAGGCCCTTCTCCAGCAGTCTCGGGCTATGTGTCCGTTTCTCAAGCGCAGCTCGCCGACCACCCTTCGCTCGCTATCCACCGCTACCCGTCCTAGTACCAGCCCCGGCGGTGGTACCATGACCAACCTGCAGAGGATTGCCCGCCGCTGCCCGGTCATGAGCAAGGCCCTCGCTGTCCAGAGCGCTCGCATGACTGGCACCAAGCGGTTCACTTCCTCTGCGGCTGGCGTGCCTAATTCTGGTGCCCCAAAGCCAACCCGGGCCTCAACCGGGAAGAGGGCGCTGCACTCGACTGGCGGAAATGGCGCCAACATGAGCCCTGAGTTCCACAAGGAGGCTCGGCGGAGTACGTTTTTGTTCTGCATGCTCAACCGCTGATTCTATACTGACTGAGGCTGTTTCTTCTAGTCCACCCTAGTCTTTCCAAGACCGTCGCTCCTCAAGCCGCGGCTTCAGCAACCGTGACCGGCCCTCCTCGTGCTCCTTCGGTCGCGCCTTTCGATTACGATGCCTTCTACAACACGGAACTGCAGAAGAAGCACCAGGATAAGTCGTACCGCTACTTCAACAACATCAACCGTCTCGCCCAGGAATTTCCCCGGGCTCACACGACTTCCAAGGAGGAAAGGGTAACCGTCTGGTGCTCGAACGATTATCTCGGTATGGGACGCAACCCTCAGGTACTTTCCGCCATGCATGAGACGCTCGATACCTACGGAGCCGGTGCGGGAGGAACCCGCAACATCTCCGGACACAACAAACACGCTGTCGGGTTGGAAAACACCCTGGCCAAGCTTCACGGTAAAGAAGGTGCTCTGGTTTTCAGCTCGTGCTATGTAGCCAACGATGCTACTTTGGCTACTTTGGGTAGCAAAATGCCTGACTGCGTCATTCTGTCGGACTCTCTCAACCACGCATCGATGATTCAGGGTATTCGTCATTCCGGCGCCAAGAAGATGGTGTTCAAGCACAACGATTTAGTTGATCTCGAGGCGAAGCTTGCCTCTCTTCCTCTCCACGTCCCGAAGATTATTGCTTTCGAATCGGTATACAGCATGTGCGGCTCTATCGCCCCGATCGAGGCGATTTGTGACCTAGCGGACAAGTACGGAGCCATTACTTTCTTAGACGAGGTCCATGCCGTGGGCATGTACGGACCTCACGGTGCCGGAGTGGCCGAGCATCTCGACTATGAGGTTTATGCTTCCCAGGACACCGCAAATCCCATCAGCACCAAGGGAACTGTCATGGACCGGATCGACATCATTACCGGTACCCTTGGTAAAGCTTACGGATGCGTTGGTGGTTACATTGCTGGTTCTGCCGCTTTTGTGGACACTATCCGCTCCCTCGCTCCCGGTTTCATTTTCACCACCTCACTTCCCCCAGCCACCATGGCCGGTGCGGATGCTGCCATCCAGTACCAGTCCGGCCACCAGCAGGACCGTGTTTTGCAGCAGTTGCACACTCGCGCTGTTAAGCAATCATTCAAGAACCTAGACATCCCTGTCATCCCTAACCCGTCTCACATCGTCCCTCTCCTCGTTGGTGATGCCGAACTCGCCAAGCAAGCCTCCGACAAGCTGCTTGAAGAGCACGGCATCTACGTCCAAGCAATCAACTACCCCACTGTTCCACGTGGCGAAGAGCGTCTCCGAATCACCCCCACCCCCGGCCACACCCAAGAGCTCCGCGACCACCTCGTCGAGGCCGTCAACACCGTTTGGAACGACCTCGGCATCAAGCGCGCAAGCGACTGGAAGGCAATGGGCGGCTTTGTTGGCGTTGGCATTGAAGCTGTTGAGCTCGAGAACCAGCCCATCTGGACCGACGCCCAGCTGAACATGCGGCCCAACGAAACCCTCGAGGCTGCCGTTGAACGCGAGTTTCAGGCCGCGGTTCCTGGCATGAAGGCCGGGAGCACGAACGCAAAGCCCATTGGCTCGATCGCGGCTAACCCCATTGGTGCTCCGATCCCCGTCGCTGCTGCCGCTTAAGTAGTGATTCTTGTCGCTATGGTCAATGGGTAGTGGTATATACATACACACTCAGTTTCTATATAGCCCTCCCGTCCGCTCCTTAGATAGTGCATGTTTACGCCGCATGATGGATGCCTCATTGGGACCGGCCCGTCATTAATATTAGGTCCATTACAGGATTGTGTTTATACAGCAACAGATTTTGATTCCATCCCTTATAGCTCGTAACTACTCCCTACTCTCAAGATCTCTTACCTAAAACACATCCTGCATGGTAGATTTTAGTTATTCAGACACTCTTGGTTGGTATTCACATTAAGAAAACGTCTCTAAACGCCATACAGACACGTAAGACAAGACCTGTCCTTCTGGTTCTCCCCTATAAACATCAACCCGATCCTAAATGAACCTACACCCACTGAGATTCTGCTATCTACCTCCGACTCCCCCCAGCCCGACTAATCTTGGGAAACTCCACCGGAATCTTAAGCCGTGCAACCCTCCTCGTGGCAGCCTCCGCCTTGCCACCCCTAATACCAAACTTGGCGAACTCCGTTTCACGGGGCTTATCAACCTTGCATCCCAACTCGCGGAAGTACTGCGTAATCTTTGCGTTATCAAGCTGCAGATCATCGCGCAGATCCGACGGATCCGTTGCCATCTCGTTAGGCGAGTTACCGCCATTCGGCGTGGGGACGCCATCCTTGACAGGCTGGGGCGGGAGATGCAGCGTCAGCGCGCAGATAGTCGTTTCGAGGAGAAGCATGTCGTCGCGGGAGACAGTTGAGCCGGCGGGGGCGAACTTGCGGCGGATGCCGTCGATGATGGGGTCGGGGATTGTAGAAGAAGAGGAGAGGTCGTCGTTTGTGTTGTCGGAGGAGGATTTCGAGCCGCCGGAGAGAATGCGGCGGAGGTCGTCGCGGCTCGGGAGGCGTTTAGTACCGCGGCCTTTGCCAGAGCGGATAGCACGCGCAAGCTCCAGGAGGACCAGCACGAAGCGCAGGATCTGGAGGTATGTTGTGTTTCCGGACTCGACGATCTCGTCGATGCGTGACGAGACGTAGCGAGATGTGGTGGCGACGGTGAGACCCGCGGAGATCGTGTCCTGCCAGTCCTTGATGGGAAGTTGGCGGAGGGTGGCCTTGCCGTTGGGGATGAGAGTTTCGAGCGGGTAGACTTCCGAAGGGTGTTTTGCGTCGAGGTTTGGTTGTGGGAGGGGCTTTGCGGCCTGGACTTCGGCTTGCACGGCGGCGGATTTGGCGGCGATGTCGAGGGCCGATTCAGCGGGCATGGATTGGAGGATGGCGGTCTCTGCAGCGGTTGCGGTGCCGGAGGCTGCGTTGGAGAGTTGGGCGTTTTCGGCCTGGGATTGCATGGCTTTGCGAGATTTCTTCGTACCGAAGGTGTATGTGAGGTCCGTTCTTTGCTCGCGCATGGTTTTCTGCGTGGATTGGTTAATTTACTGTCAAGATCATTTGCCGTATGCAGAGGGGTGGACAGACCATCTCCTCGTCCTCGCTCTCCTCTTCGTCTGCCTCGGCGGCCTTTCTGACTGCTCCGCGAAGCGTGACCCGTCTAACCTCGACGAACTCCCACGTCTTGCTCGCGGGATCCACGACTGCAACGTAATGCTTCAACTGGGAATCGGCATCATCGTTTGCTTCGCGGCCGACAAAGTCCAGCTTCGGGTGCTCGGATGACTGCAGTAGTAACTCTGTCGACGCAATACCATCGTTACCCGTTTGGTGGGATGAACTGTGGCTGCGGGTTTTGAGGTATGGGTTTAGGCGGATGTTGGGCTGTGAGGTGACGCCGGGAGTGTTTACTAAAGGGAATGGGTTAGATTTGGGGTATCGAAATGTTATAACAAGAGTAGGATGCGTACGCAGTACAGGGGCGAGCTCGCTGTCGTCGTGGACCAGACTGGCGGATAGTGGAGGCAGGCTCTGCAGATCTAGGGCCGGCTTCTTCGTAGGGCGTTCATGACGGTCTGAGGCGCGCTTGCGCTTCTTTTCAGCCTTGTCGGAAGCCATTGTAAGGTAATATATGTGTCAAATAATTGAGTAGTAACTGGGGTTTCGTGAAGCGCAAAGGTTGCTCTGCAAAAAAAAAGTTGGAGAAAAATGAGGGCGGTGAAACCAAAGGCGGAGAAAGTGTGATCCCACAAGGCCAACACAAAGCTCCGAACATGTACAAGTTCACGGTTTATGAATGTTCCTTCTGCATGGGAACTCGACTTATCCAACCGAAGCCACGAGTATACGACTTTACGTTTACACAAGTTATCATGATGAGTTTGCGAACTTTTGTTTCGTAATTGAGGGTGATAACTATCGAGGACCTCTCCACGACTCTGACCCTAGGTGCATCGACCGAAGTCAACGTCTACGGTGCAGAGTATAATTGACCAGTCCCCATGATAAACTCGGAAAGAAATCAACGGCTTTCATAACAAGGTAGTCCGTCATTTTTCCCACTGATTCCTCCCAACCCCACTGAGCACATCGACTCCTCCGAGAACAACCCCATAAGGTCTGAAGAACAATCGAAATCATTGAACGGATCCGAGGAATTGGATGAACTTTCACATCCCATTCGGTACGATAGGAAGTGAAGGTCCAGTTGAGCGGCGAATCCCGAAGTCGAGTAATGTATGTAGACGTAAGAAGCAGTTGTATGTTCTGGACCAGACGGGTCTCGTTGAAGGTTAACCACGAAACGATCATAACCGAAAAATCATCGTGACGTCGTCATTTCTTGTCATGTTCAGCGCCAACACCGAGTTTAGCATGAGAGGCTGAGATGGATGGGGCGAGTTGTTTATTTGCTGAGAACGAGTCAAAAACCGTTGTGCTGCGGTATGAAGCTTATATTATATCAAGCTTACCTTCTAGCCCTCATCTTTCTTCTCTTGCGCTTGAGACGGCGAACGCGCTTCTTTCTCCACTTAGCTCTCATCTTCGTAGATAGGCTGGAAAGCAGTCAGTTATTTGTGTCATGGGTCAACCAAAGCCATTGAGGCCTATGGAAGAGCTGGTACTCACACTTCTGCGAGGATGAAAGATGGGTGGAAGAAGGATGGACATGCGGGAACGGAAGAGCTACTTAAGCTTGTGTGCGTCACAAACCCTATCATGTGATAAGTCACGTGAAAGTCCTATTGTTTACCGAGCCCAAATCGACGTGCTGGCCATCTTTGAAATTCTAGTTGTGGATTTCTGTCTTTTTTTTGTATAACTTTTCATCAATTCAGTTGTACTACTAACTGGTTAATATGATTGTAGCTCGGTATATAATATCCGTGGGTATATGACTCGAGCTCTAGCCCTAGGCTAGCATGACTGCATGAGCCTCCGAGGACATCATTCAGAGGATCATAACTTCATAACACTCTCCATAGCCTTAGTACGCATAGCGGAACTTGGTCGCCAGGTCCCCTAAAGCTTTCTCATCCTCGTCAAATTGGCTAGGGTCACCACTTTCCAGGGTCCGCTTTTTCTTCTGGTTTTGATGCCAAATTGACGCGAAGTAGGCGCAACAGCAGACGCAGGAAAAGGCGAGGAAGGACACGCCGATGCTGAAGCCGGTGTAATAGTGGTTCACCTTATCCTTCGCGAGAAACGAATATGTGGATATGATACCGCCGACTGTAAATGCATGTCAATGGTGCTGATATGTGCAGGAAGGTTGAAGTAACTTACTATTGCCAAAGCCGACGATCCATGCAGTTCCAACACTGCGCCGCCTATGGCCACCTAGGTTCATAGCAAACCAGCAGACGACGACAGGCATTGCGCTGTAGCATCCTGAGGTGACCAGGAATAGTGCACCATACTCAACATCGCGATTATCATGTACGTTCATGAGGATACCGAATCCGGCCATGGAAATCAACATGGGGATTATAGTAAATGCGAACCGGTGTCGGAATTTATCGGATAGGTAAGCCACGCACATGGAGAACCCAAACGCGCAAGCCCACGGTGGAATTGAGTATAGTTGCGTTTGGATTTCTTGAAGCTAGTTAGTGAGGCACCAGACAAAGTGAAGGACGGCTACTCACGTCCATAGCCATAGGACTGGATAATGGTTGGCGCAAAATAAGCGTATCCTGGGATATGTTAGCAGCCTGTACTTACCCAGAACCAGAGCCAGAAAGCGAAGACTAACCGTAAGCCGTGACAACCTGGCCAAAGTACGCCAGGCCAGCGATGAAGACCTTGTCTGAATATGAGAGTTAGTATACAGGTATAGTGCATCCTTGGAGGCAGGGGCGGGACTCACAGTCCTTGAAAACTTCCAGAACTTCGCGCCAGCCCATAGTGGCGTCGTCTCCAGCGTCTCCAGAGTCTTGAGCAAGCTTTGCTCGCATGTACGTTCGCTCCTCCTCATTGAGCCACTTGGCCTCCTCAGGAAAGTCGGGGAGGAAGAAGAACAAGATTATTGCGACGACGGCGGTAATCAATCCTTCAATGATAAAAACCCATCGCCATCCCGCAAGGTTGCGGACACCGTTCATCTTTCCGAGACCGCTGGCGAGCAAACCACCAAATGCGCCGGCCAACGAAGTAGAACTGAAGAAGAAACTGAATCGCTTCTGTGCCTCGCTACGCTTGTACCACATTCCTAGCAGATAGAAACCTAGAAACCGTTACACACTGTTCGAGAGTTGGACAGTAGAGGGGGACCACTCACATCCTGGAAACATGCCAGTCTCAAACATACCTACAGTTATCTATTAGCCAAGGGATATGAACGCCAGACAGATTCAGACCTACCCAGAAACCAACGCGTAGTCATCAGTCCACCCCAGTTTGTGACCAAGCCCTGGCAGATTGTGACTATGCCGAAGAAGAACATGCACATTGACACTGCATCAATTAGCGACGTCCCGGACCACACAGGGAGGGGAAGCTCGGGTACGTACACCAAACATGGGGCCTCAATTTCTTGAGCAGAATGTTGGAAGGGATCTCGAAGATAATGTAGGGGACGAAGAAAATGGTCAATGCAGTGTTGTACCTTGTTCCTTCCGAGATACCCAAATCGTTTTCCATGCCCAGGGCTGCCGCATTACTGATGTTCACGCTATAGTCAAGACATTGTTAGTCTTGATCAGGCATTTGTGATAGTTGGAGACTGTACCGGTCCAGGAAAGCAAGCAGGTACATGATGCATAGAAACGGGACGACGTGCCAATCCACTTTGGCCATGAGCTTGCGTTCGGTGGTGTTGGTGAGCATTGGGAGGCCATTGGGCAGTGCCGATTCCATACGCATCTGCGCCTCGTCCGCCTTTTCGCGCGACGGACTGTTGCTGCCGTTGCTGTCTCCTGATGTGCAATCTATTTATCAGCATCTCTGCGACTGTGAAGTGGTTAATGCAGGTACACACCGAGGATCCCCATGATGTATGTGATGCGACCTGAGTCCTTGTCACTGGGAGGATTTTGAATTGAACTAACAGACCCAATGAGTCACAAGGGAGAAGCTATTTAAAAGCAAATCTGGTGTGTTACAGTGATCACGGGGAAGTTGGAGAAAGAGAGGCCGGTGTCGGCTTTTCGCCGAGCTCGGAGAGGTGAGCTAGCAGAGGATGAGGCCCTAGCTAAAGGATAGAAAGGCAGCTGGATCACAGCATGCGGGTGAGGGGTTGGAAGGCGGGTGAGGGAGGGAAAAAGAAAAGAACGGGAGAGCACATGCTTTATAGAGGAAATAAGGATCGGGAGATAGGCCAATATTTCCGGCATGCTGATGGCAAGCAAACATCATTAAAGCAATGGCTGCAGAGCAGATCACAGAGCTGCCTTCCAGAAGCAGGCAAGGATCTTCTGGACAAACTAGGGTGGTCCAGCTGAAAGGATCTCACTCCACACCAGAAGATTTACAGTACATAGAATCCGCTGACTACTACTCCATACTGTGTGACATGATGTTTCAAGCATTCAAGCATTCCTGGCGCCCCGTGCAACTCGACTGTATGGCAAGTGCCTGGATCCCCAAGAATTGGCAAGGCTTGCCCTCGGACCCCTCGTGCCCACAAGTCCACATGTGGGCAAAGTCCCTTAGCCCGGCGAACACCTTGATCCCGGCGTTACTCGGTTCCCCACAAGATCTGGCGGGTATTATGTAACAGCCTTGTACCCCTACGATCGAGTTCAGATCTATGTATACCACATCCTCGTCGTCTCCATTGGTGGAATGCATTATGCGTATGCCCGTCCTCTTACCATTATTAGAAGCCCCGCTGTCCTTTCCGGACAGTCTTTGTTCATGCAAACAAAAATGTGCATCCATGTGGGAAGGTAGTACTACAGTCACCGCCATCAGCTATCACCAAAATGAAGATGTAAATGGTATCATTGTCAATTCCGTTAATAGAACTGTCTATAATCAAAGCTGTTCATCCGCCTATGCACTCGGCCCATCAGTCTGCTGCTCTACCACAGCTCTTCCCCATGCCTTCTCCAAATCATTCTCGTCAGCATTCATCGCCACTGCTGCGCCCTTAGCGAGTTTGTCATCCTGGGCGGTTATCACAGGCGATGAAGAAGCGGAGCCCGACACCGCGACCGTGGCGTTGGATGAGTTGGTCCCCGATCTGGCACCGAGAAGCTCGGAATCAAAGTTCGAGCTGTACACCACGGCCGCGAACGCTTCAAGCTCCCGCACACCTTGATCCATGGCATTTACATAGATATTAGGAGACGTTCCGTTGCCAATAACATGAGCTTGCCTAGCAAGCACGGCAAGGACATTCGCTAGCTTCGTCTTGAGTTCTGGGTTCTCCCTAATCGGAACTACCGTGGCAACGGACGTGAATGACTGAGGGGCTGTGACAGGCCCAGCAGGCTTGAACGCATCATTCTTGCACTGCTGTATCAATGTCTCAAAGCATTCGTTGTTGAGTAGCATCTGAACGCGAGTGAAGGTAGGGGAATCGATCAAATCGGCCGTCTCATCAAGAAGATGTCGCAGCGTCGCCGCTGTTTGAGGGGTCGATGGTTCTGTGACCCCAAGGACCCCGGACTCGTCTAGTAAGTGGTCTTCTTTATCTCTAGGGGGGAGCAAATATGACAGCCACTTTCGGTGCCTTCAAGTATAGTCAGCAAATGTCTCGTTCCGCTCAAATGCTAGAGTCTTGATAGGCAACATACTTCCTCTCTTCCTCCGTGGCACCTTCGATCTTCTTGCGGACCTGAAGGGTTAGTTCCGACAGTTTGTCAAACGTAATATCATCTCTAGGATTAAGAGGCCCAAACACTTCCACAACCGCGGCCTGAACCTCCTCCACCAATTGCTTCCAGCCACGGTGGAGCAGCCACCAGCTAAATGCAAGGTACCGTCGGTTGGTCTCGAAATCATTTCCCAGGGTCTGCGTCAGATCATCATCATGGTCCTCTAACCTAATTGTTGAAGAGTCTGCGGGTGAAGCCAAAGATATAACGCTTGAGAGGTAGTTCCGACGGCCGAGGAGGTTAAGTTGAACGCGTGTGAAAATCGTCAACAGGGATAGAGTGTAGATTAGGGAGAATGCGCGGGTAATCGCTAAGCATCATCAGTTCCGCCGCAGAAAAAATCCCCATTGGCTGACGCCGCGCAGCAGAAATGACAGAAGACGTACAGGTAATCTTAACCTCATTCCACAGTTGAGTCTTATTCCGCTTCGGTTGGGACCCATCCCCTTCAACCGCCGACTCCGCGAGCTGGCTAGTCCTCAAGAACGATTCACTCGAGACGCTTTTACGGTCATCATCTAGCAGGCTGGGCGCAACAGAGCTCATATCCGACCCCGTCGCTGTTCCCTCCCCGGCATTGAGACGAGCCAGCCGCTCGGCGCGCTTCTTTTGCAACTCCTTCGTCAATTCCTCCACGGGTAGAGCTTCCAATATGTCCTCCGCAGCAGTCGGCAATAACGCTAGGACGGTGTATGTGCAGTCGGTCTGGTTCTGCTCGAATCGTCGTCGTAAGCTGCGCCATAAGCAATATAGATGTCAGCTTGCATTTCCCGAGCACGCGATTAGAGTGGGAAGAGGATATTACGCACTTTTCACGAGCGATACGGTCACTGCTCATGCGTTCTCGTGCTTCGGAGATCTTGCCTAGTACATATTGGCCTGCGAGATAGCCCACACCGATGACACCTGTGCCGATTGCGAGGATATTGCGATTGCGCCGGAGCCAGCGCCTCGTAGCACTGATCATGGTGGAGCGAAGGGTCGGGTCAGCTTCAAACGAGTACTTGAACAAGGCAGTTCATCATAAAACTCGAATAGTGTGTTGATTCTAGCAGATAATGATGTAGTTACGGAGACGGAGCAACAGAGAGGTGGGCGTGACAAGTCATTGATGGGATCGCAGCAACCGAGAATGACGGTCGGAGAATGGCCAGTTGCAGCAGCGGCCTCGGCTAAACCGATCGACTGCCTTATAATAAGGGGACGTCCACTCCGTAGATGAGTGGTGTGATATCGAGATCAGGGTAACAATTATCCCTATTCGAGGCTTATTGGCCTTTAGGGTATATCATGGCCCTGCTTACTTCTGACCTCGTATACAGATACCACCTTCCGATTCGGAGCTATTTCAGCTACTCTTCTTACAAGATGCTGAAGTCACGGGACCCGCCCTCCTCCGTATGTAACGCGGGATTCAATAAATACGGAGCTTATAGCGGGGCATTCTCAGTGACTTGAGCGGAATCGGACCCAGACTCTGGCTCTCTCCCCGGACATGGCAGGCCAGCTGATTCCCTGTCCCTTTCTTCCAAGGACCAGACAAAGCCTCTTTTACTACCACACCACCATGCATCTTCCATACATAAACTTCTCCATATGATCTCCTATTCTTACAAACCAGCTTAAAATACCATTCGACTAATCCACTACTAACGCCCAATACCAGCTTTTCTTTCAACCCCAGCACTAGCTCGGCTTATCTTCCCCCACGTAGCGGGGACCAGCCCTCCAGCCAGCTCTCCGTCATACTCCTACAAGCAGGGCCGTCCCTCGTCACCCAAACCACACCACCATCTCTTTCTTCTTCAACCTGCGCGAAGACTGAAACAGCCAAGTCCGCTTTCCGAAAGCGCTGCGCCCTTGCCCTCGCCATCGATATAATCATTTCGCCGCCCTTCTCTCCTCTCCATCCTCCCCGCCCACCCCCTCAGAGTCTCAATGGAGC